>PISX010005673.1:55846-105414 GCA_004024625.1 Mellivora capensis | reverse complement strand
TGCCTTCGGCTCAGGTCATGATCTCAGGGTCCTGGGATCCAGTCCCGTGGCGGGCTATCTGCTCAGCGGGGAGCCTGCTTCCCTCTCTCTGTCTCTGCCTGCCTCTCTGTCTACTGTGATCTCTCTCTGTCAAATGGATAAATAAAATCGTAAAAAAAAAAAAAAGAAGATTGATGAATCACAGACCTATACCTCTGAATCAATAATACATTATATGTTAATTAATTAAAATTTAAAAAAAATCTATTTTGCCTTTGTGAGAGTTAATATACAATGAGGCATTTCACAAAGTAGAAGCAGTTATAAAATTACAAAATTAGGCAAAAAAAATTTCATTTCTTTGATCACATCTTCATACACTTAAATTATATGCGGGCAGCTGTTGTAGCAAGTGATTTTATCAGTACAGTGAGTGTATTATAAGAATGTACTATAAGCACCAAACTGAATCCAATAGGAAGTTTCTAATGTTTCTTAAAAAAAAGATTGCAATGATTAGTTTAGCTCTAAATTGGCAGTGTCCATAATTCCATGTAAGCAACTCAAAAAATGCTAAGAATTATTTTGCTAGTATACTCAAACACTGCTACGATCAATCATGTTTGTTTCCTCATCCACTTATTTTGCCAGATACAATCTGATCTAGTTAGAAATTCTTCCAGTATTTTATTTTCTTTCATATAATTCATCTCATTTGAAGTCCAACCAACCAGAATATCACCTTCCATTGTTGCAATATATAACCTGTTTCTAGCTATTAAAGACATGGTTCAGATTTAGTGTCATCTTAAAACTTATGTCCATTGGAAATTTGTGCCAATGGAAGGAAAGTTAGAACTCATCCTAAGCCTTTTTCTCTTTGAGTAAATAGTAATAGAAAATCGACATAATAGTAATAGTAGTGGATGCATGTTCTCTCCCTCCCCACCATCTCTTTCCCCATCTTTTACCTTGGTTCATTCTATAGAGTACTTAACACATTTAGGTTATAATTTTTATTTGACATTAAATATTAATTTTAGTGGGATTCCACCACAAATAGTCCAATGTTCATTTTCTATTTCCTTATCCTTTCCCCCCAAAATGTAAATGACAACACCATTGCTTACTTAATTTGTAGGTAAATTAGGAGTTAAAATGTTACAAAACTGTCTTACATTTTAAATTCTTAGAAGAACATAACTGCACAATTATAAGTTTTTAAATATCCACATATTTTAGTCAGATAAATACTCATTGTTTAATTGCTAACATTTTAAATGGATGAGTGTTTTTATGTGGCAAGTTTAGTTTTAATTTTGAAAAATCACTCAGGATAAAATTCAGTGGAAAAGTTTTTATTAATATTTAAAACATATGTTTGCTACATCTAAAATGGTGTTATGCTCTTCTGCTTTAAATTCTTATTTTAAAACTCTTTGTATCATAGAGGTCTGGAAAGTCTATAAATATAAACAATCTATTTTCTCATTATTGTTTTATTTTTTATTTTATTTATTTTATTTTTTTAAAGATTTTATTTATTTATTTGACAGAGAGAGAGAACTCACAAGTAGGCAGAGAGGCAGGCAGAGAGAGAGAGGGGGAAGCAGGCTCCCCGCTGAGCAGAGAGCCCGATGCGGGGCTCGATCCCAGGACCCTGAGATCATGACCTGAGCCGAAGGCAGAGGTTTAACCCACTGAGCCACCCAGGCGCCCTCATTATCTTTTTAGTTCAGAAAGGTTATAAAATAGAATATCATATCACTGACTTTATTTTTTTTTAAAGATTTTATTTATTTGTTTGACAGAGACACAGTGAGAGGAACACAAGCAGGGGGAGTGGGAGAGGAAGAAGCAGGCTTCCCGCCAAGCAGGGAGCCTGATGTGGGGCTCGATTCCAGGACCCTGGGATTATGACCTGAGCCGAAGGCAGACGTTTAACGACTGAGCCACCCAGGCACCCCACCACTGACTTTATACAATATTCTTGACTACATATTTAGGATACACTCTTGGAACATACTTTGCTGAATCAAATTCTAGCTATAGAGTAATAAAATATAGAGAAACTGATTTAGCAGGGGCTAATTTTCTCCACGTTGTAAAGCCTTACTTTCCTAAATTTAAATCTTTTCTGAGGACCAAGAAGCAGGCATAATAGCCTTAAAAATTGGACTGCTGACGCACAAAAGGAATAATTGTTCTACTTAGAGTGTTCAGATTAGGGAGGAACTAGATTTAATTCACTCCAGTGGTGTTTTATAACACCACTATACTAAAATACTATAGTTACAATTTAATTACTTGCCCCTTTTTTGTTATGAACATGCTACTGCTTTGCCAGGTTGAAAGTTATTTTCTCACCAAATAGTAGATTCTGCAAAATAGATGGGTGATCTCTTTGCCATTTCCATAGGTAGAAACTCTGATTGGCTGTTTTATTGACATTAAGATCATAGGTCACAGCAGAAATTATTTGAGACCCAGTCCAGTGACTTAACATTGTATGGGATTTTATGTGGCCATGCAGGTAAGCATCTTTTGGGGGAGCAGGTTCTAAGCTTTCATACAGCCCTCAAAGGAGTTTGAGAGCCCAAACTGCTTGAGAAACAGGGTGGTGCAGTGGTAATTAGGCCAGAGGTAAAAAGAAACACAGTTTAAACGGATTCACATGGCAGCGTAAGTAATTTCACATTTATTTAGTAAGACAGTAGTTCCCATTTGGGGCGGGGGTGCATCTTTTTTAGCACCCTGGAAAGGAGACTAAACACTATTGTCAAGTATTTCAAAATGCCTATAAAGGTGGCTACGTGACCCCCACTCCCTCCCCGCACCCAAAATTTAGCCTTGTGTTGTGACTATATTTAAAAGGCACTGGTTATTAAGTAAGGCATTTGGGGAGTCAAGGTTTCAAAACATGGGGCTCTTGGAGCAAAAAAAATTAAAGAAAACTTTTGCAATGCTTGCAAACTGTTGCTATTCCGTCACTGGAGTAGAAGATTCTAGATTTAAGAATTTGTGTCTACTTGGATGTGGAGATGAAGGGAGTGTAAATGAATGAAATTAACCCCTATCTTTCTAATCTATGCATAGACAGAAATTCTACTCACTCAGATTGGGACTGAAAGGCATTCAACAGATAATTTCAGTAGCCCACTCTTGGAGATTAGGACTGAGTATGTCAATTCAGTGGGTTATTGAGGGGGTATAGAATAAAAAGAAAGAATCCTTGGTGAATTAAGAGATGGATAGATAGGATAGCTAAATGCAATGTGTGATCCTTGTTAGATCCTACATTGAAAAGTGGGGGTTGCTGGGGTGCCTGGATAGCTCAGTTGGTTAAGCATCTGCCCTGTGCTCAGATCACAATCCTTGAGTCCCAAGATTCAGTCCCAGGATCCAGCTTCCTGCTCCGCAGGAAGTCTGCTTCTTCCTCTCCCCCTCACCCTACTTTTGCACTCTCGTACTCACTCTCTAATAAATAAAATCTTAAAAAAAAAGTCTCTTATGGTTTGTTTCCCTCTCTCCTTTAGAGAAAAAAGTGGGGGTTGCTGTAGCTACAAGGGATGTAGTGGGGAAATTTAAATATGGATTGTATATTAGATAGAATTGCATAATGTTAAATTTTCCAAATGTAATAATTGTTCTCAGGAGATATATGCTAAAATATTTAGGGTGAAATAAAGATATTTGCATTTAACTCTCAAATACTTTTGGGAAGAAAAAAAAGTGTGGGGGGTATGGAGAGAATAAGGAAAATGGGGCAAAGTTATTAGCAATTGGTGAATCTAGAAAAGTATTTGAGTATTTGTTATTCCTATGACTTTCTAAAGGCTTAACAATTTTCAAAATAAAAAGGATATAGAAAATAATGAACTCGTTAAAGAGAAATACTGGAGTAAAAAGCCAGACAGGGACGTACCTGATTCAAGTGTTAGTGAAGGAGACAGCTGCCGTTTTTGCTCTTGGAAGGAAATTGGACTCTCAAAGGAGGACGAGGGTTTAAAGAGGAAAGAACATTTGTTGGGAAACTAGATGAAGACAGATATAACTTATTTAAGAAAGGGATACTTTAAAAGGAGACCAGATAAAAATTTTAACAACAAAGCCCAGACAAGAATTCAACTAGTGTTTAAAAGCAGATGAATATTTTGAAGCAAGACTGTACAAAAAGTGGTTCTCCAAACGCTTGGTTTTGATGGGTTTGTTGAAAGCAAAAATCCTTTGACATTTTTCCTTATTCATTTTTAATTTCAATCATTTAAGATTTTAGAGTTCATTAGTTAAGATTTGATACAACTCTTCCAGAGAAGCCATTTCTTTTAGGGAAGACTGTTCCAACTTCTTAGTGGTAATTATAATAATAATTACTTTTGAGTACTTAACTGTTTTCTTGGTACTGGGCCAAGAGCTTTCACTGTATAGCCTGGTTTAATTCTAACAATCCTATTTATAAATATAGATTTATTGATATTCCAATGTTACCAGTGTTACAAGGAAACTAGACAAGGATGGCTTAAGTACATGTCTTTGGTCGTAGCTTGGAGGTTACAGAGCCAGGACTCAAGCCAAAGCTTTCTGACTTTAAAGCCTGTGTTCTCAGGGCACCTGGGTGGCTCAGTGGGTTAAAGCCTCTGCCTTCCGCTCAGGTCATGATCCTGGGATCCTGGGATCGAGAGCTCCGAATCGGGCTCTCTGCTCAGCCGGGAGCCTGCTTCCTCCTCTCTCTCTGCCTGCCTCTCCACCTACTTGTGATCTCTCTCTGTCAAATAAATAAATAAAAGTCTTAAAAGAAAAAAGCCTGTGTTCTCAAATATAAGATGTTTATTTCACTTGAGAACTATTACAATTCTAAAGGGTATCACCAAGTCCTCAGTTGGGTATTGCAATTTCAAGGGCTTATTTTAAAGCTATTATAAACTTAAAATATCTCACTGTAATAGGTCTATGAGCTGCCTTCCCTTCCTTTTCTAGCTTGAAGCATTTTGCAAATTAGATTTTTTTGTTCAGTCATTCGTATCCATTTATTTGGGAAATTGCTTTGTCTATCCACTCATAACTGATAAGGCACACTGTTGTGCAAAGTCATGGGAGCAAGAGAACACAGGAGAAATCTAACAAAGGGTGGAAAACTTTGTTTCTCCTTCCCTTCCCTTAGAACACAAAGAAAAACCTATTCAAAGTCCAGCTGGACCCCTCCCTCACCCCAACTCTTATTTTTCAAGAGTTCTTTTAAAGAAACACATCTTTTAAAATGGGAAATCCTTCTGAAGGGAGCATACCCAGTCTAAAAACATCACTTGAGAGTTCATTCTTTTCACTGAATTTGAGTATTCCTGAGAATTCATATGAAACAAGAGGCCTAGATTAAAAACTTGGCAATAATTCTTGACCATGTCCAATCAAGAACCCAGCAGATGATGCCCAGGGGCAACAATTTTGATAAGAAATGAGGAGTTATCCTGTAGGGTACAAGATCCCAGAGTTCTATTCTTTTTATTTATTTATTTACTTATTTGACAGAGAGAGAGAGAGAGAGCAGGCAGAGAGGCAGAGAGAGAGAAGAGGAAGCAGGCTCCCTGCCGAGCAGAGAGCCCGATGCGGGGCTCAATCCCAGGACCTCGGGATCATGACCTGAGCTGAAGGCAGAGGCTTTAGCCCGCTGAGCCACCCAGGCGCCCCCCCAGAGCTCTGTTCTTAAAGGCACCTACCTGTGATTATGGTAAAGCCTGATGGAAACAGGAATAAAATAATCCATTTGGAATTGTAAATAAGTATTTTTGAAATGAGAAACAGATATCTTGATTAACATTTTAATGGTGTGATACCTTCCATAAATTTGGTGGAAATATATCAAAAAGTTGCAAATAATTACCAGTGAAAAATCAGGGTCTAATATTGTCTGCTGGTTGAGTAAACTCACATGTTCTTTCCAGGACTTTTTCAATTTCTTATATGAAACTACTCATATAGGAGTACTACTACACGTTCTCAATTAGGAACCTTATTCCAGGTTCTCGGAAATGGCTATGGGTGACAGATGGACCAGAGGAAATAAGATGGAGGAGGCTGGAAATACTCTGGAAGTCTCTCCACCTCCCCTCACCCCCTGAAAGACCCAGCAGACTTTGTTGTATTTATTTGACCGTGAATAAGTGACCAAAGAGTGAGTTTTGGTTAAATTTGTTTTTGCATAGTCCAAATAAAACTTACTAAGTATTTGCACAAATTCACTTTAAGAAAAATTTGTATGATGCAACCACCTTGAAAACAGTTTTGCCATTCCTTCAGAAAAGTTAAACAGTGTTCCCATATGACCCCGTCAGTGTATCCTTTGGTATATACCCAAGAAAAATGAAACTATATGCCCACACAAAAATTCGTACACAGGCATTTGTAGCAGCATTATTCACAGTAGGAAAAAATGTAGAAACAATCCAAATGTCCATCACGTGCTGAACAGATAAAATATAGTATAGCGTACAATGAAATAAAAAGGACCGAATTATCCATACATGCTACAACAAGATTGAACCTAGAATACATGATGCTGAATGAAAGAAGCAGGTCACAGAGGATCACATTATTTCATGATTCCATTTAATCAAGTATCCAGAACAGGCAAATCTGTAGTGAGAGATTAGTGGTTGCTTAGAGCCAGGGAGATGGAAGGTCGGAGGGTGACAGCTAAGGGTATTATGGTTTCTTTTGGGGGTAACAAAAATGTTCTAAAATTAACTGTGCAAATAGTTGCACCCTTGAATTACTAGAAAACTCCTGAAATTGTACACCTTAAAAATTGTACATATAAAATGGTGTCATGTGAATTCTCAATGAAACGGTTACCAACCCCACCCCCCAACCAGCCACCTAGCTAACCTAGACATACAAGATTTTTTCTTTTTTTTTTTTAAATAAGATTTTTTTTTCTTTCCTCTTGTTTCCTACTTTCCTGCTTCTGGTTGCTTTTTGTGAAGATGCAGGCTTCAGATTCATTATTTCTGAATTAATTTGATCTCATAGTACTGAATAGTGAGAAAATAACCGTTCTAGATGCATAGCTTATATCTTCTGTGACTGGAATAATACAGAAAATATAGGACTCGTAATCAGGAAGCCTGGAGTTGAGATCAGACCCAGCTGTTAACTATCTGGCTGACCTTGAAAGAGTAAGCTAATCTGTGAGCCTCAGTTTAACAGATTTGTACAATTTAACTGAATAACAACAGTTACCTGAGAAAATTGTAGATCAAAAGAGACAACTGGTTCATTCTTTTATTCAAAGCTATGCTAAGGGATGTAATGGAGCCTTGCAGACCCTTGGGGAGGCAGATAGAGGTCTAGATGCTTTGAAAGCCAATGGGTAAATCACCTGATCCAGATTAGGAAATTAAAGTAATATTACCTCAGTAGAGGTGAGGTCTCAGATTTCTGAACAGGGAGGATTTAGGCAGATAAGGCATGGTCTGCAACATGTTTGAGGAAGGAGAAGCTAGATGAAGGTTTACAGGGGTGAACCTAAGCAGGGTGTTCAAGCAGTTTCACGTAGTCAGATGTAAATAGAGCACTAGACTCTAGTGGTCCCTAGACTGTTGTCATCAACATCATACAGGAATTTGTTAAGGATGAAAATTCTCATTTCACACCACAGATCTACTGAATCAGAGACTCTGGGGATAGGGCCCAATGATCAGTGTTCCAACAACCATCTAAGGGGACTGTGATGCCTAGTCAAACTTGAGAACCACTGGACTAGAGTCTTAGGTACTAGTAGCTAGAAATAGGTCTATACTAGTTGAATATTTATACAGTTTCTTAAAGCAGTTTTATATGTAGATCTATAAACAGTATAAACTATTTACCACTTTAGGTTATTAGAAAATACAGAAAATTTAGAGAATGTAATCTCATTATGTAGATATATATGCTGTTAATATTTGGTGACTATATATATATATATATATATATTGCAATATTGGGCCATAATGTACATTCTTCTGTATTCCAGTTTTGTTAATTCTTTATGGGTATTTTCCCATGGATTTTCAATTCTATCAATCAGTCCTAAGAACTAATGGAAAATGTTTTTAATGACTGCCAAGTATTTCATCATGTGGTTAGACCATAATTTAATTTACTATTTATTATTGCTGGATATTTAGATTGTTTCAATAACTTTTATAAGTAACACAGTATAAAAAACATTTTATGTAAATATTTTTCTTCATCTTTATTCCCTATTATAGATTCTGAGAATTCAAGTTGCGTTGAGTATTTATCTGTTCATCTTTGTCTCTTGGTAGGAGACGCATCTTTTCCAGCTACAGGACTGGTGAGTGTCCTAGACTGGACAGTTATGATGCCCCTTCCTTGGACTACACAGATTAGTTCAGGGACAGTTATTTGACAAAGGCTGGGGCCATCACCTTAATGACTATATTGCAGGGAAGCTATGCCCGTCCCCTTCCTGAGAGTATGACGAAACCAAACAAGTGTAGGAAGTAATGAAATTAATCTGAAGAGAGAAGCAGAGATTAGAGGTAGAGATCATCCAAATTTTCAATATTTTCTAGCTTATTCTTCCAAAGCAAAAATCGCTAAACAACAACACCCCAGTTTGAGCTACAGAGTCCTGAAAGGTATGACTATGACTGCATTTATCTCTAAATATCTATATATAATTAATTGATAATGTATATATATTAATCTAATACCTAAAACAAATTAATATCTGTAAGTATTCTACATGTAAGTCTGAGAACATTGAGTTCCTACATAGTATTCAGCCTTATTTGGAAGCATGTTATGTTTCTCTAATTATTTTCATTTTCTTTTATAATTCATAGTAAAGTTTTTCAATTTTCTTCAAATAGGAGCAACATACTCCTTATGAAGTGTATTCTTAGACATATCATTTTGGGTTTCTTTTGTTAAAATGAGCTTTCCGCCATATTCGATAGCTATTGCTGCTGTAGATAATTACAACAAACTTAGTGGTTTAAAACAATGCAAATTTATTATCTTACCATTTTGGAGGTCAGAAGTCCAAAAAGTGTCTCACTGGGCTGTGATCAAGATGTCATCAGGGCTGTGTTCCTTCCAGAGACTCAAGGGGAAAGTCCATTTTCTTGCCTTTCTGGCTTTCTCCTGGCTGACCCCCTCATTCCATGTTCATGCCAGCAACAGGCAGCTGGGTCCTTCCCACATCTCTTTGCTTCTGATTCTCCAGCCACCTTCTTCCTGGTTTAAGTATTTTTGTGCTTACATTGGGCCCATCTGGATAATCTCCTTAAGGCCAGCTGGTTAACAGCTTTATTTTCCTTGCAACCTTAATTCTCCCTTGCTACATAACATATTCAAAAATTGGGATTAGGTTGTGGGCCTCTTTGGGGGACTATTATTATGTCTGTTGTACCCCTCATTATATGTATTACCTGGCCACTGATTTTTGTGTATATATATATATATATATATATATATATATATATATATATATATATATGTTTACATGTGTGTAAATGCAAATATTTTATACACACAGACACACAATTTTTTGCATTCATAGCAAAACTCCTTAAACAACTGTGCTCTTGACATTGTCTCTTGAACATATTACAGTCATGCTTTCATTCTCACCATTCCACTAGAAACTCAACTTGGGTTGTCAGTTACCTACATTCTGCCAAATCCAAGGTTAACTCGTGGTTCTCATGAGGGGAGGGTTACAGATATTCATGAAATCTCAGTGTCTTGGCAGAGTGAAAGTTTATTTCTTGTTCATGGCACAAATGGTTGGACTGGAGACAACTAAGATCCACAGTCATTGTATGACCCAAGCCTGTTCCAAATAAAGCTTCCATCATCCCCAGAGCCTTCCTTAATTCTCTGAATACAGCTGACAGATGAGGGAAGAGAAGAGAGAAGCAAAGTGTGCAAAGATTTTTCAGAGAGGCTGGTGCTGGAAATGATGTACCATACACCTTCCACATCCCTTTTGGTATAATTCCAACTCACTGCTCCACCCAGCTGCTAGCCACAATGAAAAATGGATCTAGCTATGTGGTCAGGAGGACAGGAAAATGGGGCTTAGGGAACATATGGGGTTGCGTCTGCTGCATAACCAATCATGGACACTTGACACACCTTGTTACATTCTTCTTGGGCTTTCAGTATCTCCCTTTGACCAATCCAATAGTGCCTGGTAAGCTCAGCCAGTTCCAGAACCAATAGAATTAGCACCAAATTTAGGACATGTGTGATGATTTAATACTGTATTTTCTCTTCTCAAACTTTGACTTTATCTTACTTTTCCATTTATCTTTATTAGTGCTCTGTTCTTTCTTACTGCTGATTTTTTTTTTTTTTCACTCCTCTCCTGACTCTGGTAATATTTTGGCAACATCCTTTGGAATCTACAGTCCATTGCGGATAATTCCTCCCATCCCCACACTCATTAATCCCTTCAAATAATTTTCTCTCTATTTTGATGAAAGGACTGTAGTAGGGACATTTGTCTGTGAGCCTGTGAACTCTGTGAAACATTTCCCATGGTTCATAACAAAAGGCCAGAAGGGGGAGTTGGCATTTTCCTTAACAAAAACTCTGCTTTGATTTTTTTCAAGCCTGAGTCCTCAGTACTTTTGTTCAAAGCTTTAGCCATATAGAATTTAATACTACCATTACTATTATTAACTACATTATTAAAGATAGTGTTTGTTGATGTCTTACCAAGCACCAGAGTAAAGATTTATATATGTTCTTTTAATCCACAAAGCATATTTCCCCCTTAATTTCAAAGAAAAAGTTTTCTCTTCCCTGAATGTGTCAACTTTTATTTTGTTCAACCTCATAATTATTATCTGAATGTCTTTTTTGATTATTTTTCTTTACTTCTTTCAATATTTGATTCTACCAAGAACCCTTTTTTAGAACCAGAGTTAACATGTATTATATGCCAATTATAAGCCAAAGTGTTAAGTGCCATATTTAATACTTCAAGACATTGGTACTTTTTACTCTCATTTTACAAAACAGGAAATAAAGCCCAGAAATATTTAAGAACTTATCTAAGATCACGTGGTTTCACAGGTGAAAAAGCAAGAACGCTGATGGAGAAACAGAACCCACTGTTGGATTCTAGGTGCTGTGAGTTTTCTCAGTTCTCCTGTCAATGGTGTGTTCTTATGTGATCATCAACTCTCTCACTTGTGGATTGCTCTATGTAGGCCCCCATTCATTCCTCCTTGTTATAGCCATGATTCCTGTCCCTACATAATTTCCTGTCATGGATCTTTTCCACTATTTTATAAAATGATAATTTATTTAAAATTAAATGAGGTGGGGATTTTTGTATGAATTAAAAAACAATTGGATCCATACATTTTCTTTTCCACTTCTAAATTTGCAGAATTCCTTAGGTAAATTTTGATTGATTTTCATGGGGTCGTCAATCAGCTATATTTACAATTCTGCTCTTAATAAGGTAAATTTTGGGCACTTAAAAACCAATATGAATTTGGTCTCCTTCAGTTCTCCAGATGTTTATCTACTATAGAAGGCAATGAGGGGTAACTTTTGAGAAAGATTTTTAAATTCAAAGTTCAATAACAATAATGGTGAGCAGGAGAAATAAGCATGAGAAACTGAAAGGGATATGAAAACCAATTGTATGCTTAGATCTGGACACGTTTACTAACCCCTGAACATACAGCATGTGTTCTAGCAGCAATAAGCACAAAAGTTGTCTCCTCTTCCTCTTGATGAATCAAACTCTTCTAGTAAACTTTGTAGTCATGAGATTATACACAAGTCATTATAAATCAAGTGGAATAAAATAGGTTATGAGGTAATTTGATCCAGAAGATCTCCTGACTTTTCTCTGAACCATGTTCCATAAATTCTGGTAATTTTAATTTAGATAATTCATGTGCAGATGAAAACTGATACAGATATTGTTTCTAGTATTACTACTGGAGAAAAGTCCCCATGTTTATTAATAGTAGAATTCAAAGATTGAGAGCATGTTGAAATTTCCATTTTATTTCCATAAAATATTCTAAAAATGTTTGTTAGACTTTAGTTATAAGGAATGTAGATCACATTCTTATTTGAATACCAGTGTTGACCTCAACCCAATGACACTTGTCAACTTTGAATGTGAAGAGTGTAAAACTGCCTGGATTTCCATGGTGATTTAACTTTGCTGACCCTTTTCATCAGTTCTTATTTTTGTGGATTTGTAGTTCAAAGAAAAGCCCACAGTTTAGCCCATTACAAAGTAGCATATGCTCAAATGCATGTGAACTGTTCTAAACATGAACTAGCTTTGGTGGATTTCTTTTGTTTCCTAAAGAAGCTGCAGCTACTTAGCAAATATTTCCTAAATTTTTATTTTTCTCCTCCTAGTTTTCCTGATGCATGATCTATATATATTCAAGTGCCATTTAAGATTTTTCCACAAAGATATAAGAGCACATACAAACTCAAGTGTAGAATAAATTGCCCAAATAAAGCAAATAAACATAATCTGAATTTTAATCCTGCCACCTATTACTAAGTCACAAAGTTTGCTCTTTCTTTTCTCAGGGTATTTTTTAATCTAGTCCATGTGCTGGTCACCAGAATGTAGTTCTTGTAACAATACCATCAATAGCACAAGAAAGTCTACGTTTTTATTATGTTCTTCCTAATTCTAGATGTTTTATGTTTGTGTAAGTTTATATATTAGGTTACATAATGTTTGCACAGATTTTTAAAATGTAACCTTAATACACCGATGGTTGAAAAAGCATCGCGAGATCGTAAGCTTTATTAATTGTAAGATTTAAATCTGTTCTTCTGATCATAACAGCAGCAGTGTAATGAAGATATTTTCTAGCATCGGTCATGAAGGTTTGGAATTAGAAGGGAGGTGGCTCATTTGGGCAATATACTTCCCTTGGGTCTGATGCTGGTTAATTTAAGGCTTATAGCTAATGGGTCTTATCACCTCCTATGACATCGAATTGGCCAGAGGCCCAGACCAGAGCATTTAATTGGATGAATGATTATTAATTCCAAAGACAATATAAATCAAAAGATTTAAAGAATGGGGCTGTTATGTTCATCACAACTGGCATCTTTGGTAAATTTAATAACTCCCATCCTCCCAGCACTGGCAGAGTGACCTATGTTAATTTGGGTAGAATATCAATATAAGAAAATTTCCAGGCATTATCCTGTGATCTCCAAACTCTGTGGCTTAGACTCCAGACGGGTTCGATGTAACATTATCTGGAAGCCACCAGATGTCGTACATACATTGTTCATTATTTGATTCTCCAAGTATGTGGAGGAAGCATTGGAAAGAAAGAAAAAACAAAAGGCTCTGCAGCTGTTAAAAGGTTAAGAAGATTCTATCCAGAGCAGTGTTGAATTTGCTGATAAAATTTACTTCTTCTACCTTTCCATATGTAATTTAAAAAAGAGCTTCTACCTCATTCACAGAAGCATTTTAAATTAACATGAGACATAATTATTTTTATGATGATTTAATTTTTTTGAACACATTCAATTTTTTTTTTCCTTTCAAGCTAATCCCTTGCTTATTTTTTATTCATTCAGTGTACAATACCTGAATGAGTGTTTTCTACTTAGTCACCGCTTGCTAGGTGCTGAAGTTACAGAGCTCATAAGATTTTCCTCGTCTTCAAGGAATATGCAGTCGAGTCAGGGAGTTAGAGTAGACTAATGGCACACAGTTCTTGGGGCAGTTTCAGCTTAGGTTCTCTGGAAGCATGTACTAAAGAGTTTGGAGTTCAAGAGGTTTATTAGGGATAAACATGTGAAAGGATTAGGCAGGAGACAGGATCGGGCAGAGGGAAAATTCAAACTAATGCAGGCCTGCCAAAGTGTTGGCCAACACTGTGGGATAGTCTGCGGTATTGCCCATATGAGTTGTCCCATGTCAGGCTGTGTCTATAAATTGTACTTCACTCAGTGGCCAGATGTGGGTGTGGGCAGCCCTATGAAGTACATGACCTTGGATGAGGTCGTTCTTTGCAGCTGAGGCAGACTCTGATGCTGTCAGCTGAAGACTGTGTGGTAGCCACACTCCCTGTGAGCTGGGAAACAATGGCGGCGGGGCTTGGGAATGGGGTGGGATCTGGGTGATGTGTCTCTGTGTTGACCACATATAGGATGATGCTGTGGGATCCCAGAAGTTTAGTTCAGCCTTGGGGCATGGTTCAGAGGTGGTTTAAAGTGGGGACATGATGAATTTTAAAAAATGATCATGGTAATAATAGTTAAAATTTATTAAGCAATTACTATATGTCTGGTATAATATTAAATTCTTCACTGGATTCTCTCATTTGATATTTACCATAAAACTAAGAGACAGATACGTAACTATCATTTTCAGGTTATGGATGAGGATACTGCAGTTGAAGGATTAAATAATTTGCCCAAAGCTTCAGAGCTGGATTCAACCCTAGGCTGTTTGACTTCAAGACCCACTGGGTATATGGATTGCTTTTCAGGAGTATGGGCTGGATTATTAGTTTGGGAGAAACAGTGCATAAAGACAAGAACCATCTAGCAAACTTCCTGACCTAGAATTTGAATTTAATAAGTATTTGTGGAAGGCGGTAGGAAGGGAAGAAGGGAGACAGGGAAGAGAGGATGAAGGAATGGAAGAGAAACCAAAGTCACATTTAAAGAACTATAACAAGATGGATGTAGTGAGATAATTGAGTCCTAAACCATCTTAAGAAACTCCCAAATCACCCTCCTCCAAAATTAAATGAGTATTAGTCATGTCGTGTCCTCAGTACAGGAAGACAACTGCTTTTGAGATTACCTCCAAATCACCATTTTTAAAGACCATACATGTGATTGATAGTCCTTTGCCGAGTGCATATCTGAGTTATCCTATTATGTTGGGATTGTTTGCATACATCTCTGTATTTTACCAGACTACGTATGGCCTTAAAAAGATTCTTGCCTCAAAAAGATTATCCCATCCCTAGGATACAATAGGCTGCCTACTAAATTTGACTTCTTAGAATTTGATGGTCATACTCCTTCAACTTCTATTTTTGTGCCTCTTTTCCAGTTTTCTTGATTTCTACACATTTTTATGGTCAGTCCATCTTATCTACATCCTGTGGTACTTGCATCTCTTGCTTGGTTATCAAGCCCCTTGGAAAAGTGTTTGCACAAGACCCAAGCCTGGTTTCAGTAACATGGCAATAGTTGCATTCTTGGCAATCCTGGCTACCTTAAACACATAATGTTAAAGGTTATTAAAAACTACATTTGATGCAATGTCTGATAACTGAGTAGTCCTGTTGTCAATGACACTTTGTCTTTTAACCCTATATATAAGGGTTTGAAGCTCTTGTTGGTTAGATTTTTGAATTCTTGGCTATATTTTACTTACGTGGCCCTATTTTAAAGCCCATGATTCATGATTACTAGAGTTGAGATACTATCATGGGAAAAAAATGATGAAATGGAAGAGGTGGGTGATAATGTATTTGTTTTTTTGACATGAATTTGGAAGATATGGCATGTCAGAAAAACCAATTCTATGGTGCTGGTGGATAGGCCTCTGGAGCCCAAACCTCCAGCAGGGTTTTATTTATTTACTTTTTTATTTTTTTTTTTGAAGATTTTATTTGTTTATTTGACAGAGAGATCACAATTAGGCAGAGAGACAGGCAGAGAGAGAGGGGGAAGCAGGCTCCGCCAAGCAGAGAGCCTGATGCGGGGCTCGATCCCAGGACCCTGGGATCATGACCTGAGCCGAAGGCAGACGCCTAACCCACTGAGCCACCCAGGTGCCCCTCTCCAGCAGGGTTTTAAATTACCAGCAGAAATCCATTTTTTAAAAAAATTTTACAAGAATCTCTATAAAAGAGAAGACGGGACCTCAATGTGCCATAAGCCCTATGAAGGCCCTGTAGATGTCTGAGTTTTTGCTAAATATTGATGATCTGGGCTGGCACCAATATGACATTCACTAGAGCAGGACTTTTACCTGGAATGACTTAAGAAGCAATTTGGGATGGGAAGGAAAGGTCTTGGACGCAGTTAATGAAGACAGGGTTTGGGGAGCTTCTCCTATCTAGTGCAGGAACGGGCTAGCTTCCATCCACATAAGGTTGCTTGTGGCTGGAGAGCTCAATGATGTTGACACAGGGGCCTGAGAGAGAAGGGAGGTGTGGGATCTCAGAAGGCTTGTTTTACTTAATTTTCTGTTTTTATCCAGGGCTATTCCTGAGTCTTCCATGTAGTTACACATATCTGATATAACAGTGATTTTCAAAGTACTTTTACTTTATTGATGGACAGAAAAGAAATAGAAGCAAGCTGCAATGGTTGAAATGGAGTGGCAGTTGGGACCAATATCTTACTGTTCTCAGGGCTTCCTAAGAAGATGCTGTTAGCAATTTCATCAGGTTTAATGATATCTGTGAGGAGATACAGGATTGGAAACAAAATCCTTGGTTCCAAGTGAATTGAAATTATGGAAAATTTTTGTGTAGATACTTTGTATGTGTTACTAAATAAATATATAGTTATTTTAATATTTAGTGTTTTCAATTTAATTAGTAAACTTAATTTTTTATTAGGTTCCTTACAGAATAATAGATAGGTTGAAATATTTCTAAATGTAGACTGCCCAAGATTTTGTTCCTATTTCACTACTTTGGATAAATTCCTTATTTTTTCTCTGCCTCTCTTTACTCACTAGTAAAGTCACATCTATACCTTCTAGGTACTATTATGAGGATTAAATTATTAACAAACTTACATAAAAGACATGGCATATGGCCCCTGGCATATATTGTGTGTTACATGAAAATTTTCTGGTATTATTGTCATTATTAATATTTATTTTCTGTATCTTGTATTTGTAAGCAGATAGCAAACTTCCTGGGGTCAGAAGCATTATTTATGTTTCTTTTTAGCTTGGGTAACTAAAATAATCTTTTTTATGTAGTAGATATTCAGGAAAGTAATTAATTAATTAACCAGCTATTAACTGGGCACTTCCTAGGATACACACACTCTTAGGATTTGAAAGCATAAAGATAATAAAAGGAGGATCTTGAGAAACTTGCAATCTAATGACCCTAAATGAAGTAAAATATAACATAATTACATATAATTAATTTAATGTATATTAATGTAATAAAAGAGCTCTAATAGGGGTATGCAAAAAAATTTAAAACACTTTGAAAGAGGAGACAATGAATTGAATTTTTTCTCTGAATTTTGAGTTAAATTCTGAAGAATGCATTAGAGTATGTTAACTCTAAAAATGTGAAAGAGGCTTTTTTCCCCCAAAGAATAAGTGTACTTAAAGGCACAAAGGCAAAAAGCAGCATGTCACTGGAAATAGCAAGGCCTTTTGATACTGAGTGAAAAAATGTTACTTGAGTCAGATGTAAAGGTCAGTAGGAACCTGAACACGGAAACCCGAGGATGCCATTCTAAGATTTAGGTTATAATCCTGTAGGAATTGAGTAACTATACAGGCCTCTTTGCATAAATGTTTGTGGATACTGATGATTTCTATTCTGGATTGAACAATTCAGTCAAGCTCCCTTTGGGGCTTTTGGATATTTATACATAGATACTTTTTTTTTTTAATGAAAAACTAAAAACGAAGGATTTTGCTCTTTAGTGGATCCAACTAAGTGTCATGAAATGTCACTACAAATAACTGAGAGATTGTATGTTTTGAACTATTCACTCTTCCAGGTTTAATTCTGAAATCCTGCTTTTCTGCAGAGAAATTAGATTTTATGTTTTATATAGGAAAATGTCAGGAACATAATCGTGGGAAGTTTTCAATTGGACAGAAACCGTAAGTTCATAGTCTACTGTAATTTTTCGTAGGAGGAAGGACAAGAGCTGAACTTGGCCATAACACATTCTTCCTCCAGATAAAGGAGGATGAGACCATGAAAGTATCCAAGGTGGCCCATGAGAGATTTTGTTGATTTTAGATGAGTTTGGGCTTTCTGTTTGTACTTTATTATCTTTTAACACTGGCTTATATTTTACTGTTTCATTAGGATTTTATGCCCTGGGGTGTTTTTTATGATAAACCCATAGTAAAAATTCAATAAATTGTTATTATGTAAGTGAATAACATAGTTGAGCTTTTCATACCAACTAATCAATATAAAATCCATGACAAATAATAACCTTAACTAATTACATATAGAAGTGGGAAAGTCTACCACATCTCTATCTTTTCATGTTATAATAATAGTGGAAAAGGATATATACCATTTTAAGTTCACCACCAAAGGCCTTTTCCTTCTTGCTGCTTTCAATGCTAATGGCCTTTCTAGAACCCATGCACCTAGGTCCTAGGAATGGATTCCTTTCTCAGAGTTGACCTGTTCTAACAGGCACCATATCTTTTTTTCTTAAAGGAAAAGAAGAGGGAAAGCAAAGCAAAATGAAAATCTCTGTTTACTTTGTCAGGGCACCAACATTTTCCAAGTAAGAATATTACCATATGTGGAAAAGAACATGGTTTTCGGAATTAGGTCTGGGTTCAAAAAACCTCTGATTCTTAAGTCACCAAGCTTGTGGCCTAGGTCAATTTGCTTTCTCAATGAAGAATAATAAAATCTACCTCACAGGGTTATTTTGAAGGCTGAAGGAGGGGATGGGTGTGGCCATGTGTAGCAAAGCGAGCAATATCTGTAACAAATAGAAGGCATCCCACACACCCTGGTGTCCATCCCACTGCTGAATCTTGTCTTCTCACTTCTGGAAACCATTCTCTTTCTAGAGATCTGAATTCCAAAACTTGCCTAGAAATAGTTGTTGTAAGTAATAGTCCACTGAATTCTTTCTGATTGGTTGCACTGAGTGGTATGTATAAGAAATATTTTTCCAGTATAAGAAATATTCTTTCCTATGATTCTGTGGCTTCAATAACCCAATTCACTCTATTCACCTATCACGGGGGTGGCCATGGTGGTCATAAACCCTAACCAGAGTATTCCTTTCTTCAGCCAAAGAGATCAGTTAAGTAATGAATGTGTGGCATATGATCTCCATCAGGACAATTCTTAAGTTGTTTTTTTTTTTTTTTAACCATAAATGTTAGTGAAACTCTCTCTTTCCATTGGGCTTAGTAAATTGGCAGGATATGAGTCAAGAGTTAGTCAGCTATCTTGTATACGACATGAACTGTCTGAGAAGGGAAGATTGAGGGAGAGAGAGAGAGAGAGAGGATTATTATGGTATTAGCTGAATACCTTAATACAGACATTTCAGAAGCCTTCTTTATTCCTAGACTTCTTCACTTTATTCATAAACTGAAACGGGCTTCTCTTATTTGCAATGAAAGGAATTCTAAAAATATACACCTTGGCTTCTAGAAGAAGTTATTTTGACTAAATAGACAAAAAATAAATCAATTGGCCCTTTCAACACATTTATAATTTTCTAAGAACAATTGTATGCTAGAAAGGCTATATACCAAAATATTTGATATTTTTCTATTTTTTAGGTCTCTAGTGTGAATACCTAGACTGAGCCTAGACTTGGTTGCATAAAGGGAA
Source organism: Mellivora capensis (assembly GCA_004024625.1). Classification (NCBI taxonomy): domain Eukaryota; kingdom Metazoa; phylum Chordata; class Mammalia; order Carnivora; family Mustelidae; genus Mellivora; species Mellivora capensis. The sequence continues at coordinate 85,855 of PISX010005673.1, read as the reverse complement.
GTGTTATTAATATTGAAGTTGCATGGCTAATGTTCATATGTGAGTGCACCTCAGAAGCAGAAGAGGACATCTGGATCAAGAATCCCCCCCAGAAGGTCGACACCAGCACCAGAAACAAAGCCACAGCCATGCTGAGAATACTCAAAGGTGTTACTCAGGGCAAGTGCTTGACTAAGCTGCCGGATACAAGCCCCTGACAGCTTCTCTAGAATCTCTGAAGCACCTGCAGTGTGGTCCTCTACAGCTCACCACTCTCCGGTGACAGGGGATTTTGTACAATTTAAGGTCAAGATATTAAAAGGATTAAAATTAAGAAAAAAAATCAAGAAAAATACAGATGACAATGGCAATGATATACAAGCCTGAACATTTGTTTCCTCGAAGTCACAAACCCCAGAAACCTAGTCCTCTTGGAGACTCACCATCACTAACACCATGCTAGTGAATCACCCAGCGTTCACTTATTCCTTTACTCAACAGATGTTTATTGAGTTCCCAGTAAGTGCTAGTTACTGTTCTAAATGCTGGGGATGCAGCATCTTACAGAACAGAAAGCCCCTGCCCTAGTGGATATTCTATTCCAGGGGACAGACAATTTAAAATGAAAAGAGGAAACTCTACAATGTACTGCGTGGTGCTAAGGGCTCCGGAGGGCGGGCCTCATACCGCGTGGAGGAGCGGACGTCCAGGGAAGGAGTGTGGACTTGGAGTTGTACTTGGGAAAAGGGTGAATGGAAAAGGCTCACAAAGAAGAGGTGAGGAGTATGCCATTGAGGGATCTGGGGGAAGAGCATTCAAGGAGATGGGAAGAGCCATTCCCCAGGTTTGTGAGAAACAGCAAAGAAGTCAACGAGGCTAAAGGAAAGTGAAGACCGGAACAGGAAGGGAGGGGAGGTCAGAGAAGTGACAGGGCCCGGATGGTAGAACCTTCAGGCCAACCTAAGGAAAGGGCTTTTATTCCACACAGAAGGGAAGCCTTTGAAAGGCTTTGAGCAAAGGGGCACATGTTCTGAAATTTTGAAGGGATCATTCCAGTTGCTGTGTTAAAAGGATATATGTGTGTTTGGGGCAGGAGGGAGGGCAGAATCACAGAAGCTAGTTCAGACGCACTCGTGATAATTCAGGTAAGAACTGATGATTGTTTGATCTTGGTAGAGGTGGAGGTTGGGTGAAATGTTCAGATTCTAGCTAAGATTTGAGGACAGATTCAACAGATATCAGTTGAATACTTAAAAAAAAAAACCCTAATGGTAACAATATTGTCAAGGTCATATATACATATACCTATGTGTGTGTATACATATATAACTATTGAAAAAAAATTAAAGTGTACATAATGAATATAATGGGTTTAAGTTTTTATCGGTATCAAACAAGTAACATCTAAGGAGTGTGTGGTTTTTTTTTTAAAGATTTTATTTATTTATTTGACAGACAGACATCACAAGTAGGCAGAGAGGCAGGCAGAGAGAGAGAGAAGCTGACTTCCCGCTGAGCAGAGAGCCCGATGCGGGACTCAGACCCAGGACCCTGGGATCATGACCTGAGCCGAAAGCAGAGGCTTAACCCACTGAGCCACCCAGGTGCCCCAGGAGTGTTTTATCATATAGAAGAACTTCATGAACCAGAGCATGAAAAAAAAAAGGCCCAATATTCTTCTGAGAGAATCTAGGAAGTAAAGCCCCTCCATCCCTTGCTTTGTCTCTGGGTATGTGTGTGCACAAAATTCCTAGCCTTCCCTTCCTCTGTTTTGCTGTGATGCATATGTGTAATTACATATACATCATCTCCTCTGCTCCCACACATGCTCTGTTGTTTCACTGGACGTCACCTAAAATAGACGTGTTCCAAGGTTATTAAGAACTTCGAGGCAGTGGGCACTTGGGGGCTCCATCAGTTATGTGTCTGCCTTTGGCTCAGGTCATGATCCCAGGGTCCTGAGATGGAGTCTCACACTGGGGTGCCTGTGTTTCTCTGTCTCCCCCTGCCTCTTCCCTCTGCTTGTGCTCTCTCTCTCTCTCAAATAAATAAAATCTTAAATAGAATTTCAAGGCAGGAACCGTGGAGCATTAAAGAAAGCATGGCGGGGCCACACAGATTACAGACTCACGAACCCAGTCTGTCTCTCTCTAACATTTCATGAAGGGCCTTCCTTTATTTTAAAATTCACAGTGAAAATTCCTGGATTCTCATGTAGGCCCACAGTGTTTATTGAAAAGTTTTTTTCCTAATATTCTATCTTCTCTCCCACTGCCATGTTCACTTTCCTCACTATTGGATTTGCCCTGGAAAGTCCTGAATCTCTCCAGTCTTTCCTTAAATTTTACAGAGCTGTCCCATCCCCACGTGCCCCCCGCCCCCCCGCCAGACTCTCCCAGACAGAACCCAAGGACTCAGGGAGACCTTACCTAACAGGGATTTGGCTATCAGATGTTGTTAGTTGTCTTCACCTCATTATCTCATTACTTCTATACAAATTTTTTTTTTCCACTTTTAAATATTTTTGAAAACGTGATACAACTTAAAATCCACGTGCACATTTAACGTGACCATTTCTGGTGAGTTAAATTTTGAGGGGGGAAATGTGTAACCTAAGATCTATTTGAAAACATTCTGTGGCAGTTTAAAGAGCCAGTTAAAAGAGAGCCCATGGCGTCTACTCCCTGCTTCTGAGAAGGTTATCCGCAGCCTTCTGACAGTACCTTTATGACAATTACAAGTGTTTATACCGCATCTGCCTTTTCCACCATACTGTGAATGCTCTGTGGGCATAGACCCGGTCAGAGTCAGATAGACATCCCAGCGCCACCCGCAGGGCTAATTTTAAGTTCCTAATAGACTGAGTGGACTCAGAAAGAGGACTATACAGTTCTACCAACACCCACCATTCATATTTATTTAAAAATTTTAAGGATTTTATTTATTTATTTGAAAGAGAGAGAGAGGAGGAACAAGGAGAGAGGGACAAGAAGCATGGAGCCTCACAGGGGAGGGGGGTGGCTGGGGGTATGGGGCTTGGTCTCACATTCCTGAGATTATGACCTGAGCCAAAATCAAGAATTAGATGCTCAACTGACTGAGCCATCAAGGGCCCCCCACTCAAATTTATTTTATGGTATCTCAGGATCCTTGAATTGGGAGCAAACTTGAAGATCATCTACTCTGACTTCTTTCTTAATGCAAGGATCTAGTGTATATTACCTCTGACAAGTTTATAAAAGTTCATCTTTGAGTTCCAGGCTCGGAACCAAGATTCAAAAGTGTATACCCTGGAGTAGAAAAGCATGTGTCCTTGTTTTATACTCAGAGTGCTTCTTTAAGGTGGAATTTTTCAATCATCACCATAAGCTGTATGCCTTTTGATTTCATAAGACTTCAGCTTTCAGAATCTATTACTTCTTAACCCATAGTTTTCTTTTAGGAATTTGGAGAACTTACTTTTTTTGGAGTTTACTTGACTAAATGGTGAGCATTACAACTCAGAATATAACTATGAATTTCTTTCATTTATATATAGGCTCTTATAACTACAGAGAGGGTATGTGAGATGAAAATCTCTCATTAAGTTATTATTTAAAAGTGTTTGAGGACTTACAAGGTATTATGCACTTTTTCTAGGCTCTGGAAAAAAAAGGGATAGTCTCAGAGTCATGGCTCCTGCTTTCAGAAAGCTTTAGTTTTGAAGGTGAAAGGTAATTAAATGAGTAATCCTGATAGATTTTGAGGTGTTTTTCTGATATGAAGAAGGTAATGAGTGTATATATTAGAAACACCTAGCTGGCTAGTTTTCCTGGACAATGAATAATTAAGCTGATACCTGGAGAAGTAGGAATTATCAAGATACTATGATAAGGAGCTAAAAAAAAAAAAACAAAAACAATATGGCTGGTGGTGTGATTAAAAAAGGACATTACATGAGATTGGCGGGAGTGGGTGCAAGACTGTGGAGGGTCTTGTAAATTCAGTGAGAGACTTGACAGTGTTTAGGGAAATGGGAGTTATTTAAGTTTTTTAAGCCAGGGAATTACAGATGACCAGCTGCAGGGAACAATGCATGGAGACAGCGGTGGGCTTGAGTTAGCTCACGTTGGCACAAGAGAGCCAATGGCTAAATATTCAGGAATTCTGTTAAGTGGTTGTTAAACTGTTGGTAGCTTGCAAGAAGACAGGGTGGGAGAATTTACATCCTAGAAATTGGCAAACACGATTTCCAAAACAACAAGGTTTTGTTTTTGTGTTTGTTGTTGTGGCTGTTTTTGGAAAGCTTGGCTGCCAGCACACCACTGGATAAACATAAGCAAGAGTGGAGACAAGGAGAAACAGAATGGCCTAGACCATGATAGTAGCAATAGAAAAGAAAAATACATGGTTACCTTCTAGAAGTATTTAGGTCCGATCTTTGCGAAAGCAGACATAGAGAAAGATGGGGGCAGCACAGGCACCAAGCTCACTTGTGACCTGTCAGTGGACTTCTAACTTGACACCCTTCAAGCAGCTCTGGCTTGAAAGCAGAGGTCAAACTCTTTGGACATTCCATTCTACAGTCAGACCCTTTGTTTCTTAAGAAAATGTATATTAAAAAATGTTGCCATAGGTTCTTATGAGCAAACTAAATTAATAACACCACACTTCAATTTTGATAGTATTCTCTCTCTCAGACACACGCGCGTACATGCACACACACACACACACACACATATACACAGAGATATATATATATAGGCTTTCTCTATCCAGAGACTCATTTTCCTCATCTGGCATTTATTGCTGATGTCCTCCAAGCCCCCTCAAAGACAACGTGAATGCCAAATGTGGAAGGCAACTTGGACACTAAACTATATGTCCTCACGTGATTCTGCAAAGACAACTTTTCTCCAGGGTGATGCTGAAGCAGATGTTATGATTCTGTGAAAGTTTTATTTGTAATTTTATGAGATTAGCACACACAAAAACTCCATATGGTGTGTTCTCTTTGGTTTTCAACAAGAATTATATATAACAGGGAGAGGTAAGAAGCAGAAGAGAAACTGTTATTTTTTTTGGCCAATTCAGTTGCTAAGCAGAAACATTATTTGTGTCCTGGCTCGAAAGTAGCACATTTTGAATGCGGATCAGAATATTTCATTTTTTCTTGTTGTGTCAGATTACAGGGGTTGAATCACTTCAGCAACAGTTACCCTTTCTGTGACTGAGAAGCCATATCCTGTCATTTTTATGCCCCAAAGATGATTCTGTTTAGACAGAGGAAAGTGTCAGGAATAAAGCTTTCTGACAGCAGGGTGAAACTCTCTCACATTGAAAGAATTCTCACCAGAGGTGTCTGTAATCTCCCTCCTCATTTCCCTGCCCCCTAAAACCTGTTTGAAGATAAAGCAGAGTGTAACCTGTGCCCTGTCAACTTCCTGCAGAGTGTTAACTCAAAAACCTCCGTCAGTCACAGAGTCCGTCATTTAACAAGTTCCTGGTGATCAGGAATGAGTTCCAGATCACTTTCCACCGGACCGGTTGTCTATCGCCCCAGGCCACTGTGGCCATTCATTAAACCTTCAGAAGGCGGCATCTAACTTCATGATTAAAGAATCTTGAAATGAGGCACAACGTGATTCTTGTCAGTAAATCATCAAACCTCTCCCAAAAGAGGAAGATGAGAAATGGCTTCCGAGAATCTGGTAGCTTATAAAACCAGAGGGTGAGAACACTCTCCCTACCCAAGATTTGTTGTTATTGCCTGTTAGTGGCCCTTATTTTACTTTTAAGATGTAAGAATACATCCAATTCATTAAATATGTATATTTTTTGTACATTAAGGAAATTTCCTCTCATCGTACAGTATATCTGGATGTTGGGGTTATAGAGGTGAACCAAACAGATAAATTCTGGGGTGCCTGGGTGGCTCAGTCGGTTGGATGACTCTTAATTTTCACTCAGGTCATGATCTCAGGGTGCTGGGATGGAGTTCCACATCTAGCTCTGTGCCCAGTGCAGAGTCTGCTGGTCTCTCTCTGCCTCTGCCCCTCCCCTTGCTCTCTCTCTCTCTCTCTCTAAAATAAATAAATAAATCTTAAAAACACACACACACACAGATAAATTCCTTGTTCTTATGGAGCTTGCAGTTTAGGAATAAATGATTGAATACTTGAATCAGTGATGTGCTATCTGCCCGAAAACATAGGGTTGATCCGATTTCTCACTGAAGAGTCCTTCAAGCTTTTTTTAAAAACAAAAAGAAAAACCTTTTTACTATGAAGTAACTTTAGTCTTTAGAAGAGCTACAGAGATGGTGGGGAGAGTTTTCTTCTTCCCCTAAGGTTAACGTCTTACTTCGTGCATGGTAAGAGCAAGACTAAGATATTAGCATTGGTCCTGTTTACCACACTATAGATTTTAGTTTTATTTCCTCAGCTTTTCCCTGGGTCTTTTTTTCATCCCAGCGTTTCCATCTAGATGTCACACTGCAATGTTGCCATGTCTCCCTAGCCTCCTCCCATCTGCAACAGCCCTTCAATCTTTTTGTGTCTTCCATGACCTTGACACTTTGGAAGAGTTTTGGTTATATACTTTGTGGTATGTCCCTCAGCTTGAGTTTGCCTGATTTTTTTTCATGATTAGACTATGGATATGGATTTTGGGGAGGAATACATGGAAATGTGGTGTTGTCATCATCTGAGAGGGTTCATGGTATCAGTGTTGTGTCGTGATATTAACATTGGCCACATGGTTAAGGTGGTGCCTGCCAGGTTTTGCCAGTGCAAAGTGACTTATTTTCACTTTCTAAACTCCGTTCTTTGGAATGGAATCACTAAGTCCAACTTACACTCAAGGGAAACAGGGATTGGTTTCACTTCAAAGAATTCGTGGATGTACATTAAAACTACCACAGTAATGGGGTGTCTGCGTGGCTCAGTTAGTTAAGCATCCGACTCTTGGTTTCCATGTAGGTTGTGATCTCAGAGTTGTCTGATCGAGCCCTGAGTTGAATTCTGTGCTGGGCGTGGAGACTGCTTAAGATTCTTTCTCTCCCTTTAACCCCCACCCCATCCTCTCTCCCTCAAAAGAGAAAAAAAAAAAAACTATCATGGAAATTAATAATCACATGGAAGGTGGTACTGTGAGGCTGTGTAGATTTCTGGTTTCTCTTTCATTTAGCATTCATCCATGGATCTAGCTTCCTGCGGTCTTCTGATGGGTGATTTCTTCCTGTTTCCCTCATTCATTCAACATTTATTAATTGAATTCTTCTGTGAGGAACAGGTACCTCCCCTCCCCCCCCCCCAGTTTTTTGTTTTGTGAGTTGATACTTGTACCAGTATGGACTCATGGACTCATGAATGTGTATGTTATTCTTTGGGTTATAAGACAATCTTATTGTTATATTTGTTCAAATTATTCAAGTTCTGGCCACTTCATTTTTGGCTGAATGCCTTGCTGTTTGCAAATGAGGGTTGGTATCTTTCCTGGACAACACCATGGGATTGCCCTCTGTGAGAGGCAACTTCATGCGAAGGTCTATGTGATTTGCGAACTTTAGAAAGAAAGTGGAAGGAAAGAAATTGTCCTTGCTAACTTTGAGAAAATTCACACATGTATTTTAAAAAATCAACTGCCTTTTGGTGAGTCAAACTACTAGCTATAGCATGGATGAATAATAAAAACATACATTATCTTGGGTTTATTCATGCATTATTAAGAATAATCAGGCATTCACCTGAGTGAAATACCATGCTTTGATTACACTTATGAACTTTTGAAAGCTTTCTAAGCCTGGTAAAGTGTTCTCTAGGAGAACCTAACTAATCAGCATTTATTGAGCTTCATTGTATATTCTGCATTATTTATGTTCACATGGGGAAAACAAAAATATACATATTTGTCCAATAAAGACATAATTCCTGCAGTGAAGAATTATAATGTTTGCCAGTGAGATAAGATTAAAAAAATGAAGACTTTAATTCAGAGCACAATATTATACAGAGGCAAATTTACATTTTATGGGACAGAGAGTAAAGGATGCTCCAAATGAAAGACTTGACTGTTTGCTTTCCTTACTGAGATTAAGCTTTAGGAAATTTAATCGTGGCTTATACTGAAAACTGAAATGGATGTGAGGTGTAGTTTAGACTAATTCCTTTGTTTTTTAGAAGAAGACAGACAATATGTTGAATGTCATAATCATTTTTTTCCTGTCATCTTGACTCTAATTTAAAATTTATCAATTGGATTTCTATCTTCAACATATTCTAATGTAACATACTTTATTTAAGGCATCTCTGAATGACTTCTTGATTTAAGAAGTGTACTAGTAAATACTGAATCAAGAACAACGTGTTTCAAAGGGGGACTGTTAAAATTCTGCTTTGTATTTCTTCATGCTAACGTGGTCTTATTCATCACAGCATGGAGAATGTACTCTTATTATTCTAGAAGCACCTTCTCCAGTGTCCAGAGTCAGGCACAACCCAGTTAAATGTGCAAACTCAAAGCTTCATGAAGAGGTGTGTGTTTATAGAAGCTAGGCTCACTCACCCTGCATCGCAAACTGAACATGCCTCGTATTAAGTTCAGGGATCGTCCAAGTTACAAAGACATAGATATCATGGATCAGTGGGGTCATTAAAGAATACTCAAAATTTGAGAATACATAGTGCTCCTTCAAGACAATTTTTGGAGAAAGGATTTATGTCAATGTCAAATATAATTTTTTTTATCAGATCACCAAGCATTTTTGGTCTTTATATTCTGGTATTTTGAGATCCCCTGGCCAAAATCTGTATTTTCAGGAACATCTGATCTTCAGGGAAGTATTACAAGCCCTTTTTTAGTCTGAGAGTAAGGTGTCTATTGAGATGTAGGAATGCAGACAGAACTGGCTCTTAAAAACAAAAATTCAGGCAGCTGTCCTTACATCCATGTGTGTATTTGATGAACTCAAGCTTGTGGAGAAGGAGGAGTAATATATGGGAGTTTCCCCACTAGGACCTTTGAGAATGTACTTCCCCCACATCTAACAATATATATTAGAGTGTCATATAATATGGTGTAATAAATTTCATTTTATCAACAGTAATGGCTGGGCCAGGAATGATTATATTTTAGAACAGAGCACCATAAAGATAAGCATCTGAATTGCAGAAATTGCTGGTAAGATTTAAAAAAAAAAGATAAGAGGAAACTGCTTTCTAGAAGTCATTGTTGGAAGGGAGGGACTAAAAATCACTTACATAAAATTATATCTTGTTTTTTCTTAAAGGTCAGTGGTTTTTCTTTTGCTGTATACTTAGATTTAATTTCCCTCCCACTCCCCAGTTAGAATGCAACACTCCCAGTTGTTTGTTATTGGTGCATTATTTCACCAATCCCCATTTCATCACCTCCCTAACAAGACTTACTTTTTTTTAAAGATTTTATTTAAAAAAAAAAAAGATTTTATTTATTTATTTGACAGACAGAGATCACAAGTAGGCAGAGAGGCAGGCAGAGAGCAAGGAGGAAGCAGGCTCCCTGCTGAGCAGAGAGCCCAATTGGGGACTCAATCCCAGGACCCTGGGATTCTGACCTGAGCTGAAGGCAGAGGCTTTAACTTTAACCCACTGAGCCACCCAGGTGCCCCATAAGACTTACTTTTTTAACTCAACCAATTCCACCCTCTATTTCTCTCTATATAAACCCTTACGTTTAGTTGTTAGACTATCATCATCATCATTACTGGCTGTTCTTATCCAGAGTAATAATGGGTAAGAAAAGAAATGATAGAGGAATTTTGTCTTTTAAACTCCCAGGCTTATCCTCTTACATGATAGATACTCGGAAAAGGACCCGCATGGTGTTTACCATTTCTTAACTTTTGGAAATCCTTCTCATCTCCATTTCAATACAAGAACTATCTCTGGGACCGGCGACCCTTAAAAAAAAAATAGAAAAACCCAAACAAATATAAATAGAAAATCCCACCACCAACAACGAAGGAATTACTATTAATGGCCCTTTTTTTCTTTATTACAAATGCTGTTTTGGGAGGTCTGGCTTCTAAGAAGTCTGCTTATCTAATGAAGTAGCTCCACATAAATTGAGACTTAACATTACCCAGAAATTTGGCTAAGTTTCATAACTGACACACATCTTATTACTCTTAGATGAAATTTCAAGGAAGCAGACATTTGCCTGTTTCTGATCACGTAGCTGTAACTCTGCATAGTCACATTTAGATTAGGAGAAGTTTAAATTACAAATCTTATGTAAAATGTGAGTGCCACTATGATAAGACGCTCATAAATGAAAGCAAGGAACACATTTAAAAATAAAGATTATAAGCCTCACAGAAGGGACTGAGGAACAACCTCCCTTTATAGAGTAAGCTATACATGGGAAACTTCTCTTGATAATGAGAATTATTGCTACCTTCAAAAATCAATATTTCTCTTGTAGTAGTAAAATAAACACTAACCCACAGTTTAACATCGCAAAGAAGCCATTTACTACTCCATCCCCAAATCCTGGTGTAACATTATTTAGTTGGCATTTTAGAGGTTTTAAAATAGGATCATATTGTAGAAAATTAAATGATGATGGAAAAATAAAAATAATGTATTGAGTTTTTATTTTTAAAGTCCAGTGATAGGGACTTTTGGGGCTAAATTTAACATCGGCATCTGACATTTAATTCTAGTGTCTTCCTTTCAAAAGAATCAGTGAAAAATTTACCCTGCTCAAAGACAGTTCAAAGTTTGTAAAGAATTAAAATTGTTAGAAAGCCTTAATGATAGGTTTCAGGCTGTATACAACTATATGGTTAGCATAATGGATTGTGGTACTGTGTGTTATTGAAATGTGCGATCGAAATTTGTGAAACAGATAACTAAAAAATAAGACATAGACTAATATAAATGCCCATGTTAACTTCACAGCCTTAAGAATGGACCATGTATCTTTGCCAAAATGAAGATGTTTCTCTAAAAGACTTTGTGGCTCCCCCCTGACTTTTTTTTTCTCCCTGCTGCTGCCACTATTCCTAGGTCCACCACACCACACCTGGAATTCCCAGCTTCCTCAGGGCTCTCCCTTCTGGCTTTCTTTCCCTGCCATTATGCCTTGGACACCTACTCCAGACTAATTTCAGTCTTGTTCTCATCAGGTCATTTCTCCCTCACAGATCTTCAATGGCTCCCTTTTTTCCTATTGGGTAGTTTCCAAGTTACCATTAGCTTTTAAAAGCTTTACATAACTAAGCAGAACACGACCTTTGGAATTGAATCTGACACTGTTCTGTTTCACATTTTTCCTCAGCTGGTGTAGGCTGTTCACTCTCTTGAAAGAGACATACTTGTTGCTTCTATAACATTTCTCTTAATTATCCCCTTATTAGAATTTTTGTCCTTCTCAATGTGTAGTACCTTTAATTCCAGGTACGTTTCCAGCTCCCTTAATTTCCAGTCCCATTCTACTCCCACCTCCTTTCTGATAATTTCACATGGCACTCACCTCTCCCCACGGGCATTCATCGCGTTAAATCAATCTCTCGTCTCTAATGATGTTTTCTGGCATAGCTTTTTGCTTCCCTAGTGCACCATAGTGTAGTCCTAGGGCTGTCATTTAGCTATTTTTGTCTGCAGACTCCTTTAAGGCAGACACTGAATATTTTAGCTTTTAGAATACTGTATGTAGAACAATGCATTGATTTTGGATCTGAATCATTACTAGCTGTGCCAGGGCCATTATGTAACCTCCTTCAGCCTCAGTTTGCCCAACTCTAAGAATAGGATTGTAGTGAGTATAGGGACACCCGTGGGAACACTTAGTGCTCAACAAAGTTCTTTCACACTTGTCCTAGGCACAATACACTTGCTTAATAATTATTTCCCAAGTGCACCAAAGAAACGTCCACATCAGTTGAAAACCTTCTCTTAATTATTAACTTAAAGATGTATCAAAATCCAAGTCCAAAAGATTTGAAAGCTGTATGGTTCTCCATGGAAAATCGTTTATGGATGGTAGTTCCTGAAGTGTTTTACCAGCATCAGCTATATTCTGGACTCAATTTCATGTAAATAAGATGAGCTTACCAAAAGCAAAATCCTGGAACACGCCAGTCATGAGGATGCTAACAAACCTGCTTGAAGCCAGCCCTGTTGAAGGATTCTGGAAGGCAGATGGCAGCACAATTCCAAAGCAATAGCTCCTGTATTCCTCTCAGAAGTTGGCTATGCAGCAAAGGCTGGGGAAATGTAGTAATACAATAGGAAAAAACTAAGATGAGATATTTGGAAAGTAAGTGCAATGAAGATAAAAGAATCCATATTTAACCCTTTGGGCCTGTCCAGTTCATGAAGCAATAAGCAGGAGCCCAAACCACATTAGATTATTAACAACAGCAACAAAACCGGCACGAACATTACAATACTAAGGATTCATGTAGAAAGTCATAAAGAAAGTTGGAAGGCTTAAAATCACTCACATATGTGAAAGTACCAAAATAAATGTATCATATTTAGGAATACATATGTGTAAGAGTATGTAACCAAAGAACATTGAAGTTATTCATCAGTAATAACTTTCATGCAAATAAATTTGTGCTCTTTCCTTAATTTGTCCAGGAAATGATTGAAAGAATGTGAGCACGTATTGTGGATACACGTGTGAATAATATTAAAAAATCTGTTTTGGCCACAGAGATTTCATGTCAGAGAATATAATCCATTGCTTAAAAAAGAAAAAAACAAGAAAAAGAAAGGAAAGGGATGTGTTTGCCAGAGTACTTAGTCCAAGTGTCATTTCTCTTCCTTTAAAAAAATAGGGGATTGTTTCTAACATGTTTTCAAAATATTTACAGATCAGGAGTGACTCCTCTTTAGAATGCTTGAGAAATGCTTAAAAGGTGTTAATCATTACTGTGGATAGATGTCATCACGTCACTATTGGTAAATAATGTACCTAATTTATTTAAAGTTGTGATTCTTTTGAAGGATTGAAAAACTTAGAAAGGATTTTGATGAAGTGAAATGCTTAGGGTTCAACATTCTGGGTAAGTTTTTATCATTTTTTTTTCAACTCGCGACTCACTTTCTGGCTGTACCTGAGGAGGGTCAGCAGTACATAACGAGCAGCCCATGCTTACCATTCTAATGCCCAAGCAAAGATAAACTGCATGAACATTTGTTTCTTTTTTTCCCTTGTAAGTTTAAATAATAATTTTCAGACTTCATTTTAGAACCAGAAGGCCATGGCAAATCAGTTAAATGGCTTGGCCACTCTCCGAGCAAGAATCAGCTAGATGAACACGACGTAGTGTTGAAAACACAGCTGATGGATAACCGAGTGATTCTTCTTTTCAGCTGGCTGTCTAGACCTCACTGGAGAGGCAGGAACAAAGATGTAGACAGGAGCCTCAGCTCGCCTTTTTGGTATCTGCTAGTGCAATGGTGTGGCCGGAGTGTGGCTGGGGCTCTAACTGCACTGGCCCATAAACCGGGGGCAGGGATATTTAGATGTTTTACTTGCTCTTGAACCTGGCCTTCCCTACTCTTACTACTGGACTGGAAGAGATGGACGTCCCACCATTTCTCTTCAGAAAGAACTCTTGTGGGTAGGTGAGTTTTGCTTTTTGATTTTTTTTTTTTCTTGCTCTGTAATAGCAACTTAGAGGACCTAATTGATAATGTCATTTCTATCACCTTAAATTCCACCACAGTGAATGGAAAGTGGATAGAGAAGAAAGGTTAAGCCTTGTGTTTAGTCAAGCCTTTGCCTAAAGGATGTTTGTTGGACAGGAAGTTTTATTTAAGTTGACAGATGGTTAACTGGGAATCATAACAGACTGAAGTCTATCATCGTCAGCACACTACCTTTAGTTGTCTGTGGTTTCTTGTTTGTGTTTTAAAAAATTGGCACTTTATAATGTGCTCTGAGGCATTTGGTTATAAATATGAACTAATAAATTCTGAAAAAAGAACTGCCTTTAACTAAGGGAATTTATAAACCAAAAGAGCAATGAAAGAGATGTCAGATCTTCCCCAGAGACCCAAGACGTACATGGGAAAGCAATGGGTTCTGATAATATTTTCTTATCCTAAAAATAGACATATGTATATTTATATGTAGATACACATACATGTTATACGCACATATTAGATAAAAGGGAGGTCAGTTTTTACTTACACCTTTAAGATATCTAAATACATTTTGCCTATCTCATTAAAAAAAATCCCTAGTTACTTAACCTTCTTGTTCCAGGATCTGTATACCTTTCAAAAAAGCCAGAAATCAAGACTGAACAAGCCAAAGACTCCAGTGAAGAGTAAGAGAAATTCTTAAGAGCTCAGTGAATGAGAGAAGATGCAATAAGAGCTTAGTTTAGCCCTTAGTCCAGAGGAGAGAATCAGCATGTGGTCAAAGCCAAACCCTACTGGTGCTAAGTCAAAGTTGTTTAGAAAAAAACGTACTTTTAAAGGAAGGGAAGGAAGGGAAGGGAAGAAGGAAGGAAGGAAGGAGGGAGGAAAGAAAGGGAAAGAAAGAACCCAGATGCTCCAGTTGTGTGTGCTGGGCAACAGAAGCAGTGGTCTAATGGGGATTAGCAGAAGTCATGTGGGTTGAGTAAAGTGCAGGAAAGTATCAGTGAACAGATTTGTAGGCAGATGCCTTAACTTCTCTGAATCCCAGCTTCTTCATTAGTAAAACTGGGATCCTAACAGGATCTACCGCATAGAATTATTACATCATTTATAAAGCTATTCATGTAACAAATGAAAAGGGTGTCTAAATCATATTTACTGAATTCTTTCTGTTAGCTCTATGACATGAAGTCTTCAAAAATCAGTGTCTCTCATGATATTGCTTGCCTACCCACCTTTCTAGGGTTTAGGTTGCCATTACTTGTTGGTGTAATTGATTTTAATTATACTCTTCCTCTGTAACGTGCTGTTTTTCCAGTGTTGAGTCTAAAGATGGTGTATGGAATTATGAATGAATTAGTAGCCAAGGAAGCTAAGATTTTTAAAGGATGATGTATTCTTAGTGGGGAAGTAAAGTTTAATATTAACACAAGTATCAAATAGTCAGACAAGATACTGGCTCAATTTGAAAATACATCAAATATATAATATATTACTGGAATACACATACTACCATGAACCAAAGCGCATCAGTTCTGCCTACAGGATTCCTATTCTGTTCCTCTGTGATCCCATATAGCTAATCTGTTGTGTGTGGGGAATTTTCAGGGGAAGGATTTCTGTGGATGGAGGAGCCTCTGCTTTCCTTCTGGTATTCTGGCTTTTATTTATTTATTTATTTATTTTTAAAGATTTTATTTATTTGACAGACAGAAATGACAAGTAGGCAGAGAGACAGGCAGAGAGAGAGAGAGAGACAGGAGGAAGCAGGCTCCCTGCTGAGCAGAGAGCCGGAAGCGGGGCTTGATCCCATCAGGACCTGAGCCAAAGGCAGAGGATTTAACCCACTGAGCCACCCAGGCGCCCCGTACTATGCCTTTTAAAGCAGAAAGTCTGCCTTGTGATCCAGATCCCTGGTAGGTAGATAGGTAAGAAGAAAGGAAAAAAAAATAACAAAACCAAAGAAAGAAACAAAAAATTCACTTTTTCAGCTAACAGCCATTTGTTGATTTATTTTTCTAATGATTAGCTAGCTTTAAATTGAAGTCCTTTATGAGTGTTTAAGGATTTGTTAAAACAATAAAAAATAAGTAATGTAAAATAAGTAATTATTTGGACAAATCCTCTTTTTTATTTGGGTAGTACATTATTAAGTTCCCAAACATTAAGAAAAGAAAGAATAACTACAAAAGGTCAAAACAGTGCTCTAATTTTAAAAATTCTATAAGTTCTATAAATGTTTATGAAAAGAAATAAAGGTGGAGATAACCATAATCAGTTTTTAAAAATCTTGAGAGGCAGGCATGAAAAATGACAAAAGGAATTAAGACATCCAGAGTAGATGCAGAAACATTCAGAAAAGCATTGCATTTTAGGAGATTCAGTCACTAGACACATTTCTCCTTACACTGTCCCCAGGTGAAGAGGCTTTAGGCAAACTAGACTGACATAAGTAAACAGAGGTCTACCTGATCCAACAAGAGCGTCATGTCACCCCACAGGCTAAAGGTTTTCCAGGTTTGTCGGCCTGGTTCTGAACTTGGCTCAGGGGGTATCTGCATTGTGAGTGTGGCAAGATGAAGTTGAAATGAATGATCCTCCAAGAACATGCATTACCATGTCTGGGACAAACTTCTCATGAACACAGTTGGTACTTGGGTCTTCTTAAAAGCAGAGGTTCCTTGTTTCTACTTGGAGTCCTTATGTAGCAGTTCATTCAGAGAACATAAAAGGTGGAGAAAGGGACCTTGGAACATCCGGAGTTTTGCTGAAACCACAGAACTTTGGCAATCTCGGTCGAGGCAGCCTGATGTTGATGAATGACTGGGACAAGTCATGCTTGGATGGGAACGCTACCTGGGGTTAGCTTAAAAATGGTGACGACGGAGCTCTATGCAGACTGCGGATGTCTGCAAGAAGGTCTGAACAGTATATTAGAATATCATCCAAATATAATAGTAATTCTAACACTCCTAGGACAGGAATTCATGAAGTACACCATTCATTAACTAATGGGACACAGCATTACACGTGGCTTCCAGGCTTCGTGAAGTTTGGACTGGCGTAGAGGCACACCCCAAGAAGTCTGCAGGTACCCCAGAGGGCCAGCTTTTTGCAGGCATAGGATTCTCTCATCTAGAGAACCCAACCTGTGTTATTAACTACACTGCATCCGAGGAAGACTCGTGGGCCAGGAGTTCCCATTCCTTTATTTTTGACACTAAACCAATCGCAAAATAGCAGTTGTGGTGTGAGATCTAGTTTTCACCTTCCTAACTGGAAAAGTCTTTTTGGTGTGTCTTATGTGTGGGCAGCCCGTAGGGATTGCCTGGCCCTAGTAAGGGGTAGAGGGAAGCTGCAATCCCAACTGGCCAGAAATATAAAAGCTTCGAAAACGTTCTGTCAGAAAGCAGAGTAAGCACAGGTAGGCCTCCCTTGGCTCAGCATTGTGTTCAGAGAGACTTTTGCGTGCCGAACTTTTCATTGTTTTGCATGGTTCTGTCGTATAAAGCCAAGAAACAGTTCGGCGCGCGTACGTTTCCATTAGCACAATACCATGCTCATGAAGCACTACTGTTAGTTACTCCAGAACATACTGGGTCACAGGTAACTGACAAGAGAATATGTTCTTCAAACTGGACTGTGTTTGAGAGTGAAAGGAGACCTTACTATTATTATCCCATGGGGACAACAGGCATAACTCAGGACTGCCCAAGGCAAAAATACGGTCGCTGTAATGTCAGGTTTATAAACCAGGCAAGACCAAGGACAAATGGGAAAGAAGAGGTAACTGACAGCATCCGTGGCATCCACACTGTGGGACACAAGGTGTGCTCTCACGATGATTATTTAGCTGGAGCGTCAGCCTGTCACATTGCTAGCTCTGTGACATCTACCAGACCGTGGCTCCAAAGGCAGGTCTGGACTTGCCCCGTGTCATTCAGACAGCTCAGCATGCCCGGGCTTGGCAAGAGTCTGAGGGTTAATGGAAGTTAAGCCTGAGCTTGACCATTCTCCCCAAGACTGATAGGATATTGTATTTACCAGTGACAGGTATGACGCACACATGGATTTGCATTTCTAGTAACACATAGCTTGACTAATTAGCATGTTGGGAATATGATAGACACTCAGTAAATATGCAGAAAATGAAACACAGGTGTTGCTACACAACTCCCTTGACAGTCATCCACAATAGTATCTATGACAAAAACCATACAATTTCATAGTCGATTTCATTACTCCCCAACTCTAGTTGTTATATATTCTTTCTTAGATTACATTGATCTGAAGTCTTTCTGCACTTCCTACCCTTTTCTGTCTTCTGAATTAATAAAAGACAAATTTCTTTCCTTTCTTGGTACTCGTACCTTACCCCCTGGACACTTACTTCACTCTGTTAAAATAAAGTCCCCGTTGCTTCAACCATTCATTATATGGTTTGTTCCTAGCTACTTAGAAGAAAAGTATGTTAGAAACAGCTTGAGAAAATGTGTGAAATTCTCTTGTTTAGCGTCAGAATTAAAGATAAGTCTGTTTTCTATATGATATAGAGCATTAACATCTTGATTCATGAGCTGTACTTATTGGGGATGATAAATTTTAGTGCCCTGTTCTGTTAGCTATTATCTTTGCGTTGTCTCATTTATCACTTTTTAATCTACTTTGTGAACAGTCAGATCTGTCACTAGATCTCAAGAAACTGTTAAATAAAGCTGTTTTCTAAGAAAATATAGTGGCTCTGTCATTGTAGAGCTATTTTGTTTAAAAAGTTGGTTTACAATATCTCTGTACTATCTCCTGCCTTTAATTCATCGCTGCTTCCATGTTTCTAAGCTAGGCTTCCGTGGAGGTATTGATTCTTTTAATCAGTCATTATTTCCAAAGATTTTTTTTTTTTAGTTTGCCCTCCATGCATGATGTAATAAGCACAGGGTGTTTTATAAGACTGATTAATCACTGACCTCTATCTCTGAAACCAATAATACTTTCATTATAAGTTAATTAATTGAATTTAAATTAAAAAAAAGAGTATGCCCTATCTCTGCATACTCAGCATCTATGTTGCCAAGTTTCTGGCGAGTAAATACAGTTGTTGTAAGTCTGGATAACTTAAAAGAACTGTGCATGTGTATAATCTGCAGACGTGGTGATGAGGGAAATAATGAGGAACTTAGGTTTGTTAGGCTACGGTAGAGGGGACATAGAACGTTTAGAAAGTGTCTCAAGGATTAAAAGGCATTTGTGTTGGGGCGCCTGGGTGGCTCAGTGGGTTAAAGCCTCTGCCTTTGGCTCAGGTCATGATTCCAGGGTCCTGGGATCCAGCCCTGCATCGGGCTCTCTGCTTGGCAGGGAGCCTGCTTCCTCCTCTCTCTGCCTGCCTCTCTGCCTACTTGTGATCTCTGTCTGTCAAATAAATAAAATAAAAATTAAAAAAAAAATCTTTTAAAAAAAGAAGCATTTGTGTTGATTTTATTTTATGTGGTCCTAACAAATGTGAAAGTTGTTAAAGAAAGAGAACTCTCAGAGCTATTTGTGCTCTGAAGATGCTTTCCGGAAGAGATAGCTACTTTTTTTTTAAGATTTCATTTATTTATTTGACAGACAGAGAATATAATATTTATTTATTTGACAGGCAGAGAGACACAAGCAGACAGAGAGGTAGGCAGAGAGAGAGGAGGAAGCAGGCTCCCTGCCGAGCAGAGAGCCCGATGTGGGGCTCCATCCCAGGACTCTGGGATCATGACCTGAGCCGAAGGCAGAGGCTTTAACCCACTGAGCCACCCAGGTGCCCCAACATGGCTACTTTTTGAAATGCAAAGTGATGTGCCCACGCAGAGAAAACCCTGTCCAGTGGCCTGGGCGGACTGAGGGAGCGTGTGTTGAATGCACAGAGACTGCTTCGTCCCGTGGCCGGTCTGCGGAATGAGCCATTTTGTGACTTCTGCTCTTTACGGTTTATTCTCTGCTTCCAGTTCTGAAGCAGTGAATTTTCTGTGAAAATGTTGTAGGTGTTCACAGCAGGAATCTTAGCAGGTATTCTGCAGCCAGGGGTAACAGAGAAATCGTTTCTAGACTTAGGTTATTTGAGGATTGGATGTTTGTCAATTGGGAATCTGAAAAGAATCAAATTATAGAAAAAAAAAATTTCCAGAGGCAGGGTTTCTTGGGTATTTCTCCCCAAACACTTTAACTGTAAACCTATCAATTTTTAAATTACTCGGGTTTTTACACGTTTAGCTCTAAGACAATAAAGAACTTGAATTTGCCCTTAGGCCCGTTGTTGGGCTCTAATTACAGGAATTAGGTGAATACCAACCAGCTCAATCATAGTGGCTCCAGAACGTTTTAAGGGGCTGTGTTTGCCCAGTATATGGCCTCATGTGCAAAACAGGAGATTGCTTACACAAATAGAAGCGTGCACGTGCAAATTCCTATTTGTGTTGAGAGCTGCTTATTTTGCACAGATAATTACCAGGCTGCATTCCCACTAAATATATTCTGCTGCCTTAAATTGGGGGCTTAATTGTGAAAATTGATCCTTTGAAGACATGAAACTCTTTGAAGGTTTCTTTCCTGACTGCAAAGTTTTATGGGTTTTGTCTATAAATTCAGTTGTGCAGAATGACTGGACGGATAAATTCTATAGACTGAGGTCCAGTGGTGTCACATTACCCATTTTCTCCTAGAATACCGTCTCTGGCACAAGGACCAATGCCATGGGTTGATGAGGACATTTACTTTCCAGTAATTCAGGTCTCTGCTTTTGGATATTTTCCCTCTCGTTTGGATAATCTCTCATTGCCAATAATGAGAGCAGCAGAGGAATTAAAAACATGTTTCTATTTATGAGGGTAAACTATGTTATGAAGTAGTCCTGATTATTATCTGGAAATGAAGGCAGTATTTAACATTAACGAATGATTATATTTGTGTGAAATGCTTGAGCACTGGGGAGAAATGGCTTTATAAAATCCAAGGTTTATACTTCCTGTATATATCATTTCTGAGGGAGAAAATGGCTGACAAAGGTAATATTAGTCCCCACATCTTTCCATGGTGCAGGATTAAAATTTAATTTGACATGTAGATGCAGACAAGAGGAGTTTGCACCTTTTAGAATCTTTGTTCAGAATCTTTAATTGGCGGGCTTCTATGGCTATTTTTTATTTCCTTCTCTGCTCTGCTGATCCTAAAAGTGATAGTACTAAGCTGGCTGGGAAAATTAAATTTAAAAATAAAGAAATAAGCATGTGACTGTGTGACCAGCAGGCAAGGTAGCCTCGTTTGTGGTTTGCACTCTAAATCAGGGCTGTTGCCGTTAGCTACTCTGTAACTTTGCCTCAAACATTTCCACAAAGAGAACCTTCCTCATTGCCACATTCCAAGCCACGTGATAGGCTGTGGTATGGCCTAGAAGCTCACATCTGTGCCATGTTATGAAGGTGGATCACAACTGTGGTTTTGAAACACTGTCTTTAATATATTTTGCGTGTGAATTGACGCAACCCTTCTGGAGGGAAATTCAGCTGTATCCACTCAAAGACAGAAATGCCTACGCTCCATGACTCAGCAGTTTAATTTCCTGGAATTTATCGGAAGGAAGAAAAAAAAAAAATCAGTGATGTACCTTAAGATGTATAAATATAGTTGTTCTTCAGAATATTATGTATAATTAAAATTTTGAAAGTTATTTATGTTGTGCAATGAAAGATTGGTCATATAAATTTTATTGAATAAAGGGTATGGAACCATTAAAAAAGATATGATACAGTAATACAGGTGTGAGGAAATCTTTATAATTGTTTAAAAATGGAAAAAGTAGTTTTGTTCACTTTAAACTACTTTTTGTAAAAATAGAGGTAAATACAAAATAACGAGCCTTAGCATATTATATAATTTGTGTATGTATAATGTTATTGACTACTGTCGTCATACATTATTATCATTGTTAATCTTGGCCTTGTGTGTGTGTGTTTTAGTAGTTTTTAAAAAACTAATAATGATCATATATTAATAGTATTATGATCAGGTAGATAATCGTTCAATTTTTTTCCCCTCTCATATAGACTTTCCAAAAGTAGCAATGTTTTATGGAGAACATAATAGAATTCCATGATAGAAATTCATGTAGAATTTCCAAAGGCAGTGATGTATTATGTCTTAGGAACTGACAAGCAATGAGTGGGCTTTCAATTAAAAAAAAAAAACCTCCATTATTACTAACGTACCCTCTTACCTGACTTTTCCCTTCCTGTGTGCGATAAAAATGGCCCCAGTTTGATTCTGAAATTCTTGTCCACTCTTTTCCAGACATTAATGAACTGCACTACGACAGCGTCCACGCCCCCTCGCTGCTGCAGAGCTTGAAATAAACAATGCCTCTGCACCCAGGGCACACGGAATACTCTAACCGCTGAGGGGGTATGCTTTTAGGAGGCTGCTTCTGTCAGATTAGAAGCTGAGAAAGGACTGAAAAAATATTAAATAGTAGAAAAAAGATTGATGGGATATGGGAATTGGGACCAACAAGTTCAACTTCCAGGTAACTGGTTTGGGCAACTGGAATTGCGATGCCATTATCCAAAATGGGAGAAAGGAAAAGGAGCATGGATGGATAAAGAAGAAAATATACCAGATTCTGAACACTTGTAGTATGAACAAAATCATACTGTCATTTGCAAATAAATGTGCAGGGCTGTGATTATTGCAGAAGGACACGGATACAGTTTAATTGAGATATATTTCCTATGAACATACTTCAAAAAAATTCAAGGAACCCTTCTTGCCACTTCTTTGGAATGGAGGTCCCTTGAGACAGTGACACTGCTCTTATCACTGAGCGGCGGCACCACGCCCTCTCACTGACGCATCCACCGGCCACCATGCACGGTGTAGGAAGACCGCGATGGCTCAGGCGTGGCTTCCACCCAGGGGAGCTCTTAGTGCAGAAGGTGAGAACAAGGATTATAACACGATACAGTCAGTGCAGTAAGTGACAGACATACTTTATACTGCCAGCTCAGAAGAAGGAATACTTACTCTTTGGTCCTTGAAATTCTATTTAAGCTTTAAAACCAGGGTGATGCTTGATTTGGATCTTGGAGATTGAGTAGGCATGGAAATTGTAAGTTCTTACAAATTATGAGTACCTACAAATTATAAGTGGTAACAAGTGGCAGCAGAGACCCATCATTTAGGGTTTTGTTAGGCCAACGCAAAGGTCAAATTTAGCTCAAATGAACCACTAGAAAACATTATTTTGAATTCCACATATATGGCCTATCCCTGACATGCCATCTAAGAAACACCAAACGTGTCTCAGCTGGGAGGAATGACATACCTTTACTATCAGAGAAGTGAGACCCATCCAAGCGGCAGACCTGCTTGTGAGGTCTAAGCAGAACAAGAACTGACAGAAGTTGGAGAAATGAACCTTCAATAATTCCACCAATTCATCATAACTCTCAGTTTAGATGAATGTTTCTCAATCTTATTTTCATGCCCTTTACCCTGCCAAGAAGCCTTTTTTGACATTTTTCCTAATTGCCTGTTCTTTTCCACATGAAATTTATTTATTTATTTTTTAAAAAGATTTTATTTATTTATTTGGCAGACAGAGATCACAAGCAGGCAGAGAGGCAAGCAGAGACAGAGGGGGAAGCAGGCTCTCCGCTGAGCAGAGAGCCCGATGTGGGGCTTGATTCCAGGACCCTGGGATCACGACTGGAGCCAAAGGCAGAGGCTTAACCCACTGAGCCACCCAGGCACCCTCCACATGAAATTTAAATACCACAGATGTACTTCATCTTTTTACACACAGCCAAAAACTACTGTAACATCTAAGGTTTGTTTCATGCTACAAGAACCGATTATTGTCCCGTTGGAGTTCAGAATGCCCCCACTGCTTATGTGGGCTTTAGGAAAGGATATTAGCACAAAATGTTATATCTCCTAGATTGCTTGGCAGCCAACATTATTTTATTTTATTTTATTATTAAGATTTGTTTGTTTATTTTAGAGGGAGAGACAGAATCTCAAGCAGACTCCACCGTTAAGTGCAGAACCTGACTCAAGGCTTGATCCCATGACCCTGAGATCATGGCATGAGCCCGAACCTAGAGTCAGACGCTCAACCAAGCCACCCAGACGTCCTGGCCAGCATTTTAAGAGGGAGCTATTTACATGCCTCAGGTACGCAAATCGCAGAACATGCAATTGACTGACATCAAACCTTTTAATGTGAACTCAAGCAACCATTCAAAGCAGAAGTTTTGTTCAGGTATGAAACCATTCTCAATTTCTGAAATGTAGTTCTCTGGTGGAGATCATCACTGCCTTTTATTTCTCAGATTTTCTAACAGCATATCATTTTGCTTTCACAGTGTCATGGGTAATAATTGAAAAAATAGAGAGCAAAAATTCTTCAAATGGACAGATCTCCTTTTTTTTGGGCCGTAAATTTCCTCTGGCTAATCTCAACTATACAAAATCACAGCAACAAGCAGTTAGAGCAGTTTCAAAGAACACACACGCTCACAAACTAAAAAAAAATAAAAGGCATAATTTTATTTGGCAAATGCAAGCTGTGGACAGAATTGTTATGTAAAGTGTAATGTTTCAGAAAATAGCATACCCACAACTATGCGTCATGGAGACTGCTTACAAAAAAGTAGAGTTTGGTGAAAAGAGGGAGGAGGAAGCATCCCCAGGAAGAGAAAAAGGACAACTTCCAGGTTGGAAAATTTAAAGGGGAAGGCATTTGGAAGGGAGATGGATTGAGGACTTGAAGTGACATGTTTAGGATCTGAGGAATAAAGAGCTTTAGATAATTCCCTAGGAAACCCAGCAGACACACTAGGGGACTCAACGAGATGCAGATGGAGCCATGAGCTCCAGAAGATGGATGTTCTGGAAACTGAAGCATGGACATCAAAAAAGCACGGAGGACACCAGAGAAAGACTTTCCCAGATTCTACCAGGCAGTCTGACCCCCTGCACCAGGATTTTGTAGCATTAGGCAAAAGATTTGGCCAGTTCCATTCATCAACCACTGAAATGACACGTTATTCAAGTCATTTGTTAAAACTATAAAAATTATTTAAAATATTTTAAAATAAAAATACTGTAGGTATTTTCCCAGGAGCAATAGAAATTGGGATGAAAAGTTGAGTAGCAATAGACCTAGGTCACACCGCCATCTGTGGCAATGTTTACATAAAAACAGTTCAGGTTGGAACAGCCTGAGATTGGCCTATGAGCAAAATGTGCCTCAGAGCTCTTCCTCCACTTTCATTTTCCTCTTCACCTATGGGTCCCCCTATGACTCCCTTCTGCCCTCAGGCACCTGCCCTCTTTTCTCCTGGATGGCAGAAGAATTCTTATCTCAGACATCCCGAGGTTGCTGATTTATAAACTTTCTATGGGGCTTCGAGTTTACAAACTGCTGGCCCAAAAGTATGACAGATGTGCACAAATAAAATGCTCCATGGGAAAGTAATGTTGGAGAATCTGGGATCAACAAACTTAGACAGGCTTACCAATATGCTAACAAGCACTTGGTTCTTCAAAAAAAGACAGCATAGGCAGTTTTCTAACGTATATTGGGAGGTAGTTCTAGACATGCTAAAATGCAACATTGTATTTTATCTTCACACTAACCACAAACCATATTTGTCAATTGTAAATTTCCCTTTGAGGTTGGGAACAGTAATAACAATTGGTGAGCAAAGATAATTCTTTGGGATCTGAATTAATACTCAACTTACTAAATTTGACAAATTTTAGAAACTTAGCTTTCTTTTAGCTTTTTAATTCAACCTATGGTTCTTGACCTTTTCTCACTATATCTACTATTAAGAATATGAAAATAAAATCACTGTTCCCTGCATCAAAATAGGGATCAATGAACTCAAATTGAACAGACGAAATCTCCTTAAGCCATCAATGATATTTAGTCACATTCCTTTAAGTATTTGAACTGAATTTGTAAATTTAACAATTTGATTTGCTTAAGTGATTCAAATATATGACAGGGTACACTTATGTGTACCTCGAGTTGGAAAACCTTTCTAAACCCTTACAGCTAACATTCATATAAGTGCTAACTCTATGCCAGATACTGTTCTAAGCTTTCTACATATAGGAATTTATTTAATCCTCACATCAATCCCATGAAATAACTCTTCTGATTTCTACTTTAAGGTCAAGGAATGTTGAGGTATTGAAGTGATGAGTAACTTGTTCAAAGTCACACAGATAAGTGGCAGAACCCTAATTAATTTAAGACATTAAACTTATCAGTGTAATAAATCAAATTCTCTCAAGCATTCCAGTAAGTCTCAGCTAACTTACATTCTCTAGTAACTTGCACTTAAAAATTACAAAACTGATTATGTCAGATTCTCTTTAACACACAAATACCTTAAATGATGAACACACATTATGAGGAATTTAACAATCTTTTTCTACTAAGGATTGAGTTTGATTTTTTTTTTTTAATTTCTATGCCCTCCTAGAGTTTAAAAGTTTCAAAGAACAGTTACCTTGTCAGACACACTGAGGTTATCCACCCATACACTCAGGACCACAGTATAGTCACTTCTCAGTTAGAAACCAGAACCTAGAACATGGAGCCTGGGAGAAAAAGCTTCCAGATAATCCTCCTAGGACCATAGTTAGAGTGTTGGATCATTTATTTTAGTAGTGCCCATGGGGCATTGTGTTCAACCACAATGTAATCTGCTTCTGAAATTATAACCTACTTCTGGTGTGTGCGTGTGTGTGTGTGTGTGTGTGTGTGTGAATGTGCACAAAGAACACTTAATTGGATTCTTGTGCTCTTTTTACTGTCTTGTTGCATTCCGTACCATTTCATGTTTTCTTTCTGGCAACAACTCTCTAGTCCTCCTAATGATAAATTATTATCAGCAATTTGCATATAAGGAAGCTGAGATCTGGGAACTAAATTGCTTTCCCAGAGTCCAGCAGTGGGCAGAGAGCAGAGCTGAGCTACGAGCCCAGGTCTCTGGCAGAGTCCACCATGTGTTTACCACCTCAAAACTGGTTCCTCGTCCGCCTGTTGTGGTTACTGAGGCCGAACTTCCCACCAGCCACTCCACAGCTCTGTATCTCATGTTGAAGTGATATTCTTTCAACGTCTTTCCTCTGTCTGTGCTTTTGAAAATATTCGCAGTTACTGTTCGGTCCTACATTATTTCATCAGTGAACCAACAAATACTGGGCTCCTGTCAGAGGTTGAGCACGGCTCTAGCACTAGGGATATTACAAGAATAAAACGATTTCTTCCGTGAGAAGGGTTAGAGTTGTTCAAACAGGTCCTCCACTCCTGTATTTGTCAGGTGTGTTTTTTCCCCAAGGGACAAAAATCCAACTTCAATTAAATTGGAAGCACATGGATTAATTTGCGTAACAGAAAACTCTCTGAGCAGAGAGCCAAGCCTTCAGCGTGGCTGGGTCAGAGCCCCACAGGACGTCATAAAGTCTGTCACTCTTGCTCCGACAGTCTGTTTCCACATGTTCTCTGTCTCTATGTCTCAATTTGCTATGTTACGGGTTTTTCCCTGATTTTTCCTGCTTCTGACTACTTCATTCGTGTGGCAAATGAAAATAGCTACAAATCCCCTCATTTGCATTTTCCTTTCATCTGGTGATTTAAGAAGAAATAAGCACATCTCCTCCAAAGCTCTGGGAGAAGAAATCTTGGGAAGAACATTAATTGACCCAGTTTGTGCCACATGTACATGTCTGAATGAATCATGGCGACCAAGGGTATGGAGAGGCGTGGGCCGCAAGCCCTGGGGGGGAACCACTCCCATGTAAGTCACTTGGAAGGGTGAGGGGTGAAGGAATGTCAGTAGACAAATCTCCTGGACTACATGTGTATTTTTTTCTCTCTACTTATCTGTTGCTTGGAGAAAGTTCTTTAGGAGGTCCCTCTCTCCTTCCCTTCTTTAGTAGATATTGTGTGGCTATTATGTGCTAGTTATTGTAAAGAGACAAAAAGAACACATAAGTTTCTAGGAAGCTTACTGTACTAGCAAGGCAGATAGACAACAACTGACTAATTATTTGTTTATTAATTTCAACTGTGATAAAGTTAAGACGCAGAAGTACAAGGTGTTCACACAGTGTATCATGAGAAAGTAGTCTGGCCTAGAAGGTTAGAGAAGGCTCTCCTGAGGAAAGTAGGATTGAGATATTTATTGGCATCTAAATGAAAAAGAGTAGTTAACTGGAAAAAGAAAAAAAGGGAATGAAGATCATGCCAGGGGGAGGGAATGGTAAAGAGTCTGAGGTGGGCAGGAATAGTGATTAGACGACTAAGAGGCTGGTCTGACTGGGGTGCACTGAGCATGGAGGAGAGATGCAAGAGACGAAGCTGGGGTTGAGTGGAGACAGACAAGGAGCCACATCATACAATGTATTGAAAAATCATGGCAAAGTCTGATTTAGAGGGACAATGCTCCATGACTTCACTTATTGAGGTTGGTAACCCAAAGGAATAAAATTAGTAGTAGAAATTCTGGCCATTAGACATGTGTCCAGGGAAGACAACAACACGTCAGGATATTTGAGGGCACCTGGGTCTTACACACTTTCACCAATTACTCCATGTAGGTGGCAGCTGGCCCTGCCCAGGAGTATGGTCAGACCAGAAAGAGAGTCACTGCTGAGTGATTCTGCCATCCGACTTCCTCAGCCCAGAGCACATTCAATTTAGTTCATAAGGATGAATGACTCTGGTGAATATTTTAAAACTCTCCTGAAATAGAAAGGCTGTCCTGTTTTGAATTGTGAAAAATACAAAAATGCCCAGAACTATGTTCATTCAGCCCTTCATCTTCAATCCTTTGCCAAGTTAACATCTACTCATCATTGAGTATCATAAGCTCAACTATCACTTCCTTTGAGAGTCTTCCCTGATGTCCGGTCTGGATCAAAATCTATCTGCTACCTACTCTTAACCGTGGTTCTCTTGCATGATCCTCATAGTTACTCATTATGCTTCGTGTGATGCCATATGAGGTTGTAATAATCACTCATCCTGTCAGACTAAAAGTACCACGTGTGACTGTATCCTCCAGTGTGTGGTCCCCATGCTAAGCATATGGTAGGTTACCAATAACTATTCACAAATAAATGAATACTCTCAATTTTTCTGATTTGTATTTAATCTTTCAGATTTAGATTTGAATCTGGTGATAGTCTAAGAATCTGCTTGGTCTCCAGTTGACTTGCTCATCATGGCCTCTCAGTAGTACTTGCTGGAAGGAATTAAATGAAAAATAGATCAAGGCTGTTTTCAGAATGCCTGAGCCATGTAACTTTCTACATATAATTTGATTAAGAGATCAAAAGCACAGTAGAACGATCCAAGTACTCTTCTTTTGAATTCCTCTCTTTGTAGAGTCACACATTCATGACCTTTGTTCCTGTCTCTGAATCCCTCTATCGGAAAAATGCCTATTGCTGTAACCCCGCAGGGGGACGAGGCCCAAGGAAGAGTCTTGGACAGAACCTCTGAATCAAATAGCAACTTCATCTCATTTGGCAAATACTGTGATATTCATGACATTCTATGGCTCAGCTCTTGTCTGTAAAGATCTTTTTAGACATTATTATTTATTAACTGTTTAGTATTTCAACGCTTATCAATGGAAGAGTATTAAGTGTGTGTGTGCTAGCACACATGTCCATGTGCGTACACACACACACACACACACATCTCATTTGCTGAAAATGTTTCTCAATTTTAGTTCCTGTGCCTAACCATAATCCTGCTGATATTATGTTGTCCTTTAACTTTCAGTTTCCTCCCAAATAAACAACATGTCCAGGCCTCCAGCAGTGACTGGTTAGAACCACTCTGTGCCATGAGCAGTGAAATGTCAGTGAAACAAAAATATTCATGGCATTTGGACTTGTAACTGTTGTACAATTCTAGAAGGGGAATCTTGAAGATGAGTTGACATAGCTCCATCAGCAAACATCCCACGGGATGTTTTCTTAAACATTCTGAACAAAGTTCAACTGCCCTTTGGGAGAGAACAAACATTTCTTCCTAATTTATAATTTTTGGAATGATACCAACCAAAAAAAAATCTGAAGAGTTCATTAGAGGAAAAAACATCCAAATATAATACATTACTTGCCTTATTCCACAGAATCATATAGCTCTTTTTAAGTATCTCAGCAGTCAATTAGTAACATTCCTTGAGGAAGGCAGGAAACACTAGACCCATTTTGTAGGCATTGTTGAAGAAACAGGAAAGCTTTACTCTTCTGAAGTCAAGAAACTTCCTGGATGAAGGTTAACTTCTTGGAAAATGTGTTAAAGTTTCAGATCATGCAAAAAAAAAAAAAAAAAAAAAAAAAAAACAAAAAA
>PISX010005673.1:0-55746 GCA_004024625.1 Mellivora capensis | reverse complement strand
GTGGAAAATATTTATGCCTCATTTAATTACTTTTTTTTAAAGATTTTATTTATTTGACAGACAGAAATCACAAGTAGGCAGAGAGGCAGGCAGAGAGAGAGGAGGAAGCAGGCTCCTTGCTGAGCAGAGAGCCCGATGCGGGGCTCCATCCCAGGACCCTGGGATCATGACCTGAACCGAAGGCAGAGGCTTTAACCCACTGAGCCACCCAGGCGTCCCCTCATTTAATTACTTTTGCAAATTTATCTTACTTTTTTCTTTAGGTCAGTGCAGACCAGAAATGAAATAATTGACTTTATTAATAGTCATATTAATAGTGAAGGAAATGTCCTTTTGCTTTATAATCTCATCAATATTTGGTCCAACATTTATTGTTTTTGCAAACAATGTTAGTGTGAAATTATTTTCACTTATTATTTCTATTATATTATATATATATCATGTAATATTATATATAATAATTATATAATATATAATTATTATATATATTATATAATTATTATATATTATATTACATGATATATATATATAATATATAATAGTTATTTCACTATTAGCAAATTTGAGTACTTTTTCACATTTCTATTGGTCATCTGTGTTTCTAGTGAAATGTCTGTCCACAACTTTGTTTTCTTTCTGTCTTTTCCTTATATACTGGTGGAAGTATTTGCAGCTTGTATAGAGTCTTGTTTAAGAAATTCTTCGCTAAATACAGCTTATAAAATTATTCTTATAGATATTTTCCAAAAGTTTTGTCTTTCAGATTTCAGTCCTGATTTAATATGTTTGGAATTGTTTGTATATTGGGAGGTAAAGATCCATATCTACCTTCCCCATATAGATATTTGTTTAAGTACAATGTACCGATTAATAGTCTTTCCTTTTCCCATTTATCTGAAATGTATCTCTGTCCTGCACTCGTTTCCATGGATTTTGTGTCATTTTCGAGACCTCTATTTGATTTCATTAGAAAATGTGTTCAGTGTTCTACTATCACCTCGTCTCACTCACTATAGCTTTAAAAATTTTTTGACATTTAATAAGTCATTTCCCTCTAGCTAATTCCTCAGGAATGTTTTCGTTCTTCTTGGCCCTTTTCATATAAATTTAATATTCATCAAAGAAAACTCCTATTGAATTTTAATTCAATTCACACAAATTTATAGATCAAATAGAATTGAAATTAAATTCTATAAGCTCTTGCGTCCTATACATAACCATGTTATGTCTTTCCATTTATGTAGGCCTTCCTAAAAACCATTTTTAAAAGTTTGACAAATGTCTCCAAAACGGTCTTTGAGATCATTTACTGGATTTATTCCTATGTGCTTTATATTTTCAGTTGTTATGACAAGTATTTTTTTTCTTTTTTAAAATAATTCTTGTCTAAAATTTTCTTTCTAGTGTAAAGAACTACAGTGGACTCCTGTAATAATTATTTATCCATCTGCTAAAATCTCCAATTAATTCTAATAATAATTTATCCACTTAGAATTCTGGATTTTGAGAATCTGAAAAGAAAAATACTATCATTTATTCCTTTCAAATCCTTATACATTTAATTTGTTTTATATTCTTGTGTAGTCCAGATGATCTTTCTTTGTTAATAAAAAGATATCTTGGGGTGCCTGGGTGGCTCAGTGGGCTAATGCCTCTGCCTTCGGCTCAGGTCATGATCTCAGGGTCCTGGGATCCAGCCCCGCTCAGCTTGATCCCTGCTGGGCAGGGAGCCTGCTTCCCCCTCTCTCTGCCTGCCTCTCTGCCTACTTGTGATCTCTGTCAAATAAATAAATAAAATCTTTTAAAAAAAATAAATAAATAAAAAGATATCTTTTCTTGGTTTTGTTTGGTTGTAATGTGAACCAAAATATCAAGGCTATGAAATGGTATTTGGAAGAATAATTTGAATCATGGATCAAAGTTATTAAATTGTTGTAGGGTTACTCAGGTTTCTTTTTTAATATTTTATGACAATTTTGGTATTTTTTAAATCTAGGAATTTATTTATTTCAGCTAAATTTTCAATATTTTGACTAAAAGTTTTTATAATATCTTTTATGTCTTTGCTTCATCTCTAACTACACCACCTTTAATTTATTATTATGAAATAATGACCAGTTTTAAGTACTTTAAATTTTTAAATATTATTTCTTCTTTGACACATAAGTATTAATATTTTAAGTTTATTTTCTTTTTTATGATTTCTAACGCTGGATTTGGATAACTATGTCTGTATTTAAAGATCTTTGAAATTTGTTTTGAAATGCTATATGGTGTTGTAAATTATATAGACACATAAAATGTAGTAATTATATATCATTCTTGCTGAAATATATATACTTTATTTATGTTGGCAAAGAATATGTATTTGCAATGGTTGGATCCAGTATTCTTCATATGTCTATTAAATCAGTCCTATTAAGTGTGTTCAAATTTGTTACAGCCTTAGCAATGACCTGTATATGCTTCTATATCAATATTGAGAATGATTTAAATGTCCAATATTTACAGTGATTTGTCAATTTCTTATGTAGATATGTCAATGCTTTCTCTTTCTAGATCTCTTTATATTTGTAAAGTTTCATCATAAATGCATTAATTTAAATCTGTTATGTCACCCTTAAAATTAAATATTTACCATTATGTGATGACTTTCATTATCAGTAATATTACTTTTTGCTTTGAAATTGATTTTCTGTGTTATTAATATAGCTAAAGTAGCCTTGTTTTGATTTACATTAACACAGCATATATTTTTTAATCTTTTGTTTTTTGTAAATAATACAAAATCAGATTTTATTGTTCAGTCTAACGATCTTTGATTTTCAAGAAGAAATAATTTCACTGACATATGTCATATGTGATATATTTGGATTAACTTCTATCATCATATATTCTATCTGCCATCTTCTACTCTAATTTCTTTCCTTGCCTTTTTTAATTAATATTTTCTTCTTCCACCATTTTACATTTTCTCTGAAGTTTGGAGATATAAATGTCATATCTTTATAGGCTAACCAGATTTTGGCATAGTCAAGTTTTGTCTCTGGCAAGGACACCTATGCATTAATTTATTGAACAAGCCCTCTGTCTCCTGTTTTGCTCTCAGCAGCAGTGAAAAGGGTCTCTCTCTTGTAGTACAGGCTTCCCAAGTGCAAGTTCCAGAACGGTGATGTGTGTATTTTATGTTCCACTCTGGGGGTTAGAAGGAGCAAAAGCCTCTCATATTCTATGGCTGTTGAAAATGAATTTGAACACATCAAAAACACCATCACAAATGGTGTTGGGTACGCCACCAGTGGAAAACTGTAATATTTCTTGATAAATTTTGGTTCAAAATCTATTGGCTTAGAATGAAGTTGGGAAACTAGATCTAGATGAGCAGAAAAGGAGTGTCAGGTTCACATGATGACATTTTCCTAACCCTTCCTTGAGCAAGTCATGCATGTGTGTTAGTGAGGAGCTCATATTTTTGAAAGAAATCTGTATTTGTGCTGCTTGAGCAAATAATAGTTCACTCTACACCTGCTCAGCTTAATGGTGACTTTCAGTGCTTTCTTCACTGTATTGTGGTCTGGGGTTAGAAACCTGGGCTTCAGGATTTGATTGTTGATGTGTGCATCCATTTAAGATATTCCTAAACTTGTCTCATCTGTTTCTGACAGAACTCAGCAAGAAAACTAGGCTCTAAATTTTAAAAGGAAAGCAATGCAAGAGCCAGGATTAAATGTTCTTTGGAGATTTTTAAAAAAGACATTTATATGTAATTGTAATTCTGTATTGGTAAAATACACATTTCAAATGTAAATGGGGACATGGTTAAAATCATCACTATTTATTGGGATTTTAGCTTATTTTTATATAAACTTTAGAACATGCCCTGGGGTAGTTTCTAGTCCTCATAAGAATATACTTGACTATAATTATCTAATTTAATGGATGCCTAAAAAATAAAAGCTAAACCAATATCCTTTAATACACAATGATCAAGTCATTTTTATACTTAACTCATATTTCTTTCTTTTTGGGGGGTATACTTGTAGACAACATATAGCTGTTTTGGTTTTTTAAGTATAGTTGACACACAATGTTATACTAGTTTCAGTTGTACAGCTTAGTTATTTGACAATTCTATATATCATGCTATGTTCACCACAAGAATAGAGGCCATCTGTCCCATTACATCATTATTACAATATCATTGACTGTATTCCTTATGGTCTGCTTTTTATTGCCATAACTTACTCATTCCATAGTTGGAGGCCGACATCTCCCACATCCCACCTCCCTCCCTTCTGGGAAGAGACCATCAGTTTGGTCTCTGTATTTATCTTTCTAATTCTGCTTTCTCTTTATTAATTTTTTAGATTCCATTTGTGTGGAATCATGTGGTATTTGTCTTTCTCAATCTTGCTTATTTCACTTAGCATAATACCCTTTAGGTCCATCCATGTTGTCTCAAATGACCCAGTCTCATCCCTTTTTATGGCTGTGTAGTATTCTATTGTGTATATACCCTACAATTTCCTTATCCATTCAGCTGTTGATGGATACTTAGGTTGCTTCCATGT
Source organism: Mellivora capensis (assembly GCA_004024625.1). Lineage (NCBI taxonomy): Eukaryota > Metazoa > Chordata > Mammalia > Carnivora > Mustelidae > Mellivora > Mellivora capensis. The sequence continues at coordinate 51,175 of PISX010005673.1, read as the reverse complement.
CTTGGCTATTGTAAATAATGCTACAGTAAACATAGGGGTGCATATGTCTTTTCAAGTTAGTGTTTTTGTTTCCCCTGGGTAAATAATAGTAGAATTACTCGATCATATGGTATTTCTATTTTTAATTTTTTGAGGAAACTTCATACTGTTTTCCACAGTGGCTGTACAATTTATGTTCACCAATAGTGCATGAAAGTTCCTTTTTCTCCACATCCTTGCCAACACTTGCTGTTTCTTGTCTTCTTGATTTTAACTATTGTGACAGGTGTGAGGTGATACTTCATTGTGGCTTTGATTTGCATTTCTCTAATGGTTAGTGATATTCAGCATCTTTTCATGTGTCTGTTGACCATCTGTATGCCTTTGGAAAAATGTCTTTGTAGGTCCTCTGTGCCCTTTTTAATCAGATTTTTTGTTTTTTGATTTTGTTTTTGTTTTGGTGTTGACTTGTATGAGTTCTTTATATATGTTGGATATTAACCCCTTGTTGGATATATTATTTGCAAATATCTTCTCCTATCAGTAGGTTGACTTTCTGTTTTGTCAATGGTTTCCTTTGCTGTGCAAAGGCTTCATGTTATTTCTTTATCATCTAATATACAAATTTATAGGCTGATAATCTTTAAGATGGATATTTTAAAACCCACCCTCTGAAAACAGCATTGGAAAATTAACAGATGCATGCTATTTAATACTCTCTAAAATTATTGGGGTTACTATGCTCAAATATCATTTTTGTCATGTCTCATTTGAACCTCTGCAGTTTAAGTCCATCCAATGTCCATAAAAATATAAGCTCAGGCTTTTAGACTTGAGTCTTTAACTGGCAAATGACCTAAACCATGTAAAACAGTGTTTCTTGATATGTGAGCTATGGAATAACAGTATCTAGGAATATTCATGCATGTTAATTGCTCACAAAAATTTCAATTTTTACATAACTTGGGGAAATTCTGGATTAAACACATCTAAACAGGATTCTTTATTGAAATGCTCTAATATGCTAAAATGTTCCATGGCTCTAGATAGCATTCAGGCAATATCTTATCCAATCCCTACTGTGTGCCAGGAATATCACCATGTTTTTCTTACAGAGATGTCAACAAATCTGGCATGGTTACTGTCCTCATAGAGTTTTTAGAGTAATGGGAAGAGAGAGATTAAACAAATAAAGACATAAGTATGTAGATTTCAATAAATTATGTTGTGCTACAAAGAGAAAGAATAAGATGTCATAAGAGTAAATGAACACCAATTTAATTGGAAGATTAAGAAAGACCTCCAATAAGAAGTGAGGTTCAAGCTGAAGCTAAAAGAAGTAAAAATTAGCCAGATAAAGAGGGGCATTTCAGGCAGAGTGAACAGCAAATCCAAAAGCTTGAGACAAAAGAAAGTTTGCTACCTGAGAGGAAGAAATGGCCAGTGTGGTTAGGGTAGAGTAAGCAAGAGGCCCAAGATGAAGCAAAAAAAAAAAAAAAAAAAAAAAAAAAAAAAAAAAAAAGAAAGGTAAATTCATACAGAATCTTAGAGGCCATAGAAAATATAATTTTATTTTAAGTAAAAAGGATTTTGATGAGGGTACTGCTTTAAAATAGTATTTTCCTGAAGAAAAATACAGTACTACATTCACCTTTCCCCAACAGTATTTGACAATAGAAACATTTTGATGAGATATTTCCTGGGAGCAGTTATCTTTGGAAAACACACTGATAATACTTTTACAAATCCCACTCTTAATCAAGGATTGTGTGCTCAGATTGTAAGTGTCACCAAACAATAAAAGAGACTTTACCAGTTCAGATATATTTATCAGTATCAGAAACATTTAGTATCAGAAACATCCAGCCACCAACCTGGATGGATTTGGGGCTCAAATGTTAATAGGCTTCAGTTTCTTTTCATCTATCAGTCCCTCCTGTCCCTCTTTTTGGTTTTATTCTGAGGCCCCATAGAAATGACCTCAGAAGCTGTAGGATTTTCCACTGTGGTGGCAAAATGGCTGAATCATCTCCTTAAATGCATCCAGATTGTGAGCCAGTGGAAAAGGAGCCCCTTTCACGACATTCCCTGGATATCCACTGCTTCTTGCTACATCTCCCTAATGTACCTAACTGGGAACCAGTCACCAGAAGAACCATAGGAATAGGATATGTTGAACAGTTTAGGCCTGGGTAATCTGCAGCCTTGACTATTCAGATTCCAGACGTAACTCTAGGATGTATGCTACTGGAGGGAGTGATGTTGGGGAGGCAAAGAGCAAAACTCCAGGATAGGCTTTTTTTTTTTAAGTTACTGTTTTAATTTATGTGCATAAATTCACGTTTGAAGTAATCATATTATATTTCTTATTAAAAGTAAAAAATGGCAATACAATCAAGTTTCTAAAAGACCGTGAAAACAATGTGCTGTTTGTTGGTTCTGGGTGGTTATAGAAAGTAGAAAAATTATGGAATAATGAAATAGAATACTTCTGCTATTACTACTACTAACAATTCACTTCTGTGACTTTCTTTCTTTTTCTTTTTTTTGGGGGGGTGTCCTCCTCATTTACATGAAAATTATTCTACTTAGAAAAGTGAATCACTATATAATGTCATATATTTCATTTAAATTATTGTCTGAGGCCATTCCACTGTGTGCTTTTTCTTCTTTTTTTTTTTTTTAAGATTTTATTTATTTATTTGAAGACAGAGATCACAAGTAGGCAGAGAGGCAGGCAGAGAGAGGGGGAAAGCAGATTCCCACCTGAGCAGAGAGCCCAATGTGAGGCTCGATCCCAGGACCTTGAGATCATGACGTGAGCCAAAGGCAGAGACTTTAACCCACTGAGTCACCCAGGCACCCTCCACTGTGTGCTTCTAAATACTATACCTTTCACTATAAGCACCTTCTTGCATGTGTGTGTATACACACACACATACACACGCACATACTGTATATATGTGTGTATATATAATATACAAACCTTTACAAAAATATAAATCTTGAGGATTATAAAGGATGATTTTATGGTTAGATTCTCTAATCAAAATGTTCTCTAGAGAACTTTTAAGATAGTGATAACTATTGGAATTTATACGAGGCAGTCCAACTTCTGAGCATGTAAAATAAATTTTAGGAGTATAAAAGGGAAAAAATGCTCTTCTCTGAGAAGATAATATGGCCTGAGTGATCAAAATAGACTGAGATAAACTGTGGAGCCTGCATAAAAACTACAGGTCAGGGAAAAGCTATGACCCTTACAACATCAACTAGCAACATATTTTTAGTCTTACAGATGGTGGTTAACACTTCTGGTCATTTCTACTTTGTTCCTCATTTTATGACTGCTATCTAAAAATAGTTGGGGCTGTAACAGGGCAGAGAGTGTCAGAGAGGACTTTGTGGATAAAATGAGACTTTAGGGGATTTTTTTTTAAGGGGGTGTTGGAAGTGCAAGGTAGAGAATCCTAACAGAAAGTCAAAAAGAGAGGAAAAGAGTTTGGCAAATGGAATCCAATTGTTCTCACTTAGATAATAGGTCCTGTTTCCCTCAAATCCCAAGAATGATCCCATAGCAAATTCTTAAGGATTTCCAGATTGTTAGACTCTAAATCAAGGATAGATTGTATTTTCTGATTTTATTCTGGATATTTGTGTCCCTCTGAATTCCCCTCTCATCCTGGAGAAATAATAGAACTAGATTTGCCTTTAGAAGTGAAAAGAAGTGAAAAGAAGCCTTTAGAAGAAAAAAGCAAGTATGCTTTTTTAAAATTAGTTCTTCTGAATTAGCCGCCTAGGTACAGCAGTTTCAAAGCAGGTAGGCTTTAAGCATAAATATTATATAAATGTACTTAAAAAAAAGATTTTATTTATTTATTTGACAGAGATCACAAGTAGGCAGAAAGGCAGGCAGAGAGGAGAGAGAGAGGGGGAAGCAGGCTCCCTGCAGAGCAGAGAGCCCGACTCAGGACTTGATCCCAGGACCCTGAGATCATGACTTGAGCCGAAGGCAGAGGCTTAACCCACTGAGCCACCCAGGCACCCCAAAACATACCATTCTTGATCTCAGGGTGGTGAGTTCAAGCCCCATGCTGGGAGTAGAGATCACTTAAAATGTTAAAAGTTCCAGGCTCTGCACTCAGGGGGGCGGGTCTGTTTGTGTTTCTTTCTTTTCCTCTTCCTCTGCCCCTCCCCCCTCTCTAAAATAAATAATTTTAAAAATTTAAAAATTCAAATGATGGAGTCTAGCATTCTATATATGAAAGAATACTAACATTTATATATGTTTAACTAAGATTAAATTAGTGTAAAAATGTTTTTGTTTCGTTTTTAAAATTTTTAAAAAGATTTTTATTTATTTGATAGAGAGGACAAGCATCAGCAGGGGAAGGACAGAGGGATAAGTAGACTCCCCGTTGAAGGGGGAAACTTGATGTGGGACTCTACCCAGAACCCTGAGATCACCACCTGAGCCAAAGTCAGAGGCTTAACTGACTGAGCCACCCAGGTGCCCATAAAAATGACTGTTTTTTAACAGATACCAGTATATTAAAGCTTTGTCAATGCCATATATTATAAATCATCAGATATTATTAAACTACTATCAATGCTAAATTTTGAAAGAATTTTCCAATTAGATTAATAACCATGAAGCTAGTTGTCTAGAAACATGACATATTTTTTAGCTTTATTGAGGTATACTTGACAAATGGGCATTGTATATGTTTAAGATATGCAAATTGCTGTTTTGATACATCTGTGCATTATGAAATTAACACTACACTCAAACTAATTAGCATATCAATTACCTCACATACTTACCATTTTCTTCCTTTCTTCAGTGGTATGAACATGTAAGATCTATTTTCTTGGCAAATTTTAAGTATATGATACAGTTATTGTTAATTATAGTCATCATGTGGTATCTTTGCTTCTAGGTTCCATATAAAAGTGAGCTCACTCCTTTGAAAGGACGGAAAGCACACTTCAATTTGTTGTTTTCCCTCATACTGAAATAAAGCACTGAAGCTCAAAATAGAGGTGAGAATGAAGTTCAGCTTCTCCTGGTGCCATGCGCCCCCATCTCACAAGCCTGCCTGGATGTTTGAGGTGCCAGGGTCCTCCCTGCCAACTCAAACAGGACTACTGTTTCCCTGGCTGCCAGCACAATGCTGACTCCTTGTTTTTATACTCCTGGGGTGGGGGGGCGGGGAGGGGGAGTGGACTGTCCCAAGAGATCCATTCCGTCGGGAAAGGAGAGCTGAGTTGGGAGGGGAGAATTGGCAAGATCTTCACGGCAAACCAGGAGTGAGGTGTTCTTGACTCTTCTCTTCCTGGTGTGTCATGATCCAGGGAATGAAAAGAAATTTGACCCTGGATTAGTCCCCTGCTTGGATTTTCCTTCCACCATGTTCTTATGCACTAGGACCAGCTGCCCATTCTGAGCTCAGAGTAGCCTCTTCAGCCATTACTGACCTAACCTGACTTGGCAGGAAACCCATCCCGCCCCTTCAGATCGGGCCTGGCTGCTCTATTCTGTACCAAGTACTGGAGAATAGTGTCAAGTTCTTAGGAGCCCTGGCAGCTCCTAGATTCCCATCTTCTCCCTGTGGAGATCCAACCAACTCTTCATCTGTAGCCACAACATGCATTTGCAGCAGCACTGGGAGATGTGACTGATGGGCTTTGAACCTGGCTGGCCCGGGAAAACAGCAGGGGTGGATAGAGCTGTCTTTCCATCTGGGCTTTCTCCATCTGTCCCTACCCTTTACCTGCCCCACCCCCACCAAAAAGTAAAAAAATCAGGATGTTTTTCACTGTCCATTGCTTTGTGTTCTAATAAACAATTTGCAGTGAAAAAAAAAGTGATCTCACTCTGTCTTTCTCTGACTTTTCACTTACCACAATGCCCTCAGGATCCACTTGTTACAAGTGCCACATTATCTTTTTTTTCTTAAAGATTTTATTTATTTATTTGACACAGAAAGAGAGATCACAAGTAGGCAGAACAGCAGGCAGAGAGAGAGGGGGAAGCAGGCTCCCTGCTGAGCAGAGAGCCTGATGCGGGTCTCCATCCTGGTACCCTGAGATCAAGACCCGAGCCAAAGGCAGAGACTTAACCCACTGAGCCACCCAGGTGCCCCACAAGTGCCACATTATCTTATTAAAACAAACTAGGAGAGGATTATATCAGATTATATCAGCTTTCTAGCTGATTTATATAATGGCTACCTTCGCATTAAAGTAGAATTCAAGAATTCCATTTTTTTTTCTCTTAATTTATGTAACAATGTGGGTAGCCTAAAACATAGGTCATGGACTAGAACATTACGTTTAGCTGGTATATAGGTAAGACAGAAAAGATATATCCTTGTCCAGTTTACCTCCCCTACAGTTTAAGATTTTACATGGCATGTTCTATTCAGTTCTCTTCACAATTTCTGTGAGCTCCTGTCATCCCAGCCTGGGCCTGGGTTCTAATCTGTATCAGTCACAATGTAACTGATACCTCCTCCTTTCAGTAAACCTACCTTCTCTACACAAGGAAATGGACTTATCTTCCTATGATCCAGTGCCCAGAGTCCTCAAGCTGGAGCTATGTTAGCGCCGAATCAAAGGAAACTCAGCAAAGGTAGAATAGTGAACTTTACTTTCATGATTGCCACCTCCCATCCAGTCTCCAAATGCACTAAATAGTGCTATCTTATCACCAAAAACCACAAAAACTCAAACCTAATTATTATAATTTCTAAGTGCTGGTTTTTTTCCCTCTTCAACATCTACGTTGTTCATTCCTTCCTCTCCATTTTTGCCATGTTCTCCTGTAATATCTTTCAAAAGTATCCTTAATGGGATACTTACCTTCTTAATATATGTACTACTAATAAGGAACTTATGAAGGAAAATGAATAACAAAGATACATGATTACAATCTATAATTAAAATCTCTTTCAGGTAGCAGTATTGTCCCTAAGCTAAAAGCAAGTGAAAATCACAGTCATGTGCAGCAGCTACTTTTTCTGAAATCAGATACCATCAGCCAGGACTAACTAAGGTTGGAAAAGGCAACTACTCTTACTGAAGAGTTCCCAGACCCAGACACAACTGTATCTTGTGGAGAAAGAACTGGATCATGAATGGTGATGGTGAACAAGAATATCCAGCTTAGTTTAAGAAGAAGGTAAGTCCTTAAGTCTAGAGACCTGGTCCTGATTTATTAATTTGCCATGTGATATTAGCTAAGGTCTTCACTTATCTGGGCTTCAGTTTTTTTCATTTTTAAAGTGTGTGTGTGTGTGTGTATGTGTGATTTCTGTTTTCTAAATTCACTTCTAAATGCTGATTCTACAATCCATTAGGGTGAAAAGAGATAAAGGCACACGGATCAGATGAACACTTTTGAGAACCTACAAGCTGTGTCAGTACAGTTGCTGTGGTGCTGAAATGAGTGAAGCAGAAGGGTTCTATGCCTGGGAATCAAATGGCATCAACAACAATGGCAACCAGGATCGCCAAGAAATTATTCAGGTACAAGGGAGCTCTCTCTCCCAAATACGTATATCTCAATGTGAGAAGAGAGGTGGACAGAGTTGGAGAAACTCAAATTGCTCCTTCCTACCACTAACCTCTCCCATCAACAGGATTGTAGCAAGGAGGAAACTGTCCTCAGTTACTGGACCAGCTGTGGACTCATTGCTCAAAGTGGACTAGCACAGTTTTTTCTCAGAGATTTGGATATGGCATGCAAAGAGAAAGCAATTTTCCCCTCTTGAATGGCTAACCCTGTAATGTTTGGGAGATATTAATGTTCATAACTTCCACCATAGGGCCAAGATAAGGGGAATCAACTAGAGAGGAAGAGAGAAGGATCTAGTGGAGGTTCAGAAAGGTGAATAGACGAGAGACAAGGAGAGTCCTGCTAGCTGTGAAGTTCCCCTTCCAGTTCCCGAGACCCCACAGCATTCTTGTCCTGGGGTTCTATGAGACACCCCAGTGTTTTTTTGACTTACTATCAATGAATTGTTTTTTCCTTAAATTAATTGGAATGAGTTCTGACTCTTACCAGCTGATGGGAGCTGGAGTCAAATATATGTTTGATTGTAAGTTAAAGTTTTTAATATTTTCTGTGACTATTGGGGTATTTTCGTTGATGAATTATTAGATAATGGGTATTAAACATAGATTATTTTCTTTAATGTCCCTTTTGGAGTAGGCAATAATATCCCTTTTGTAGAGATGAATTAACTGAAGTTTATAAGATTTTTCTAATTCACCCTGAGTTGGACAGCTATTAAGTGGCAAGAATGTTTTCAAACAGCCTTCCATTAGCTGGATTTCAACTTCAATCAGTTTAACCGCAGGTTCTTGCCTTTAACCACTATTTCATAAGATTAGGTAAGATATGAGTTGCTACTAGGAAATCTGAGATAGAGAAAATGTACCAAATACTAATTTTCCTAAACTTTCTAATTTTTCAGAAAAGGAAATCAATATGGTTCTGAGTCAGAAATGGAGATATGAGGAGAAAGTGGTCAGTGTTTAGGGAAGCCTGGTATCAAAGTTTATCTTGTTATGTCAAATTCTGTAATTCTAAAAATTGGAGACTTCATGGAATTGTTAAGGAAAGGAAATTATGTAAGAGTTAGTCATTTAGAAGTGAAGCCTGTGCATCATTGGCTAGTATTTGCCAGTGCCAGAGGTCAAAAACTACCACTTCAAGCATTAGTGGATTCCCCCTCAATGAATTTCTCCCAGGCTGTAGGACCTTATAACTTTTTTCCAAGTCCAGCAATGTTGCTTCATAAGTACTTTTAATCACAAACATTCAGTTGGCCACAAACACATTCCTGTACAATTCCTTCATCTGTGTCTTCTAAAGAGTGAACTGAACTGTTAACTTCTTTTAAACAAAACGGAATAGTTGAAATGTCTGACTGCTTCCTATCAGTATAAAAATATGAATTTGTACAACATCTGCAACTCATTTCAGCTGGATTAAGCGTTACCCAAAGAAGGACCAAAAAAAAAAGGTTGTCTGTAACAAGGGAAGACTAATGTTCTCAATGGAAAGAAATGAATATACTCACAGATTTTAATGTTGGTTAACATAAATATGGCTTTAAAGATTAAATGAGAAACATCCTTTCTTTTATGATTAATCATATTTCCAGATGATCAGTAGTGTCCAATCATAAAGACTGTAAAATTGTTAAGGAGTAGGATTTGAAGTATAATACAAAAATCAATAGCAATAACTATAAAATAGTTGATCAAACTTTATAAAATGTCATGCCGCTTCATAAGGAATGGTAAAAATATGCCTTTGAGGTCTTTTTTCATTGAGAGCCTTTGCAATCTTTCTCCATGAATGAACTAATCAGTATCTTTTCAACTGACCAAAGTTATATAACAATATTAAATAGATATAAAATATATTTTAAGTACTCATAACCCACCACCGCAAATCAACAACTCTCTCAAGCATGTGTGGTGCTGAAGCAGTTAAGGGAGTGAGGCTAGACCTCTCAGGGCTAATATCTGGGCTGAGTCATGGATTCCATGGTCAATATATATATTTTTTAATCCATACCTGGGCATTCTCAGCCCACCTAGAGATGATCGGTTTCTTAGTAAGCAATCTGTTTATCAAATCATTCAATAAGTCATTCGGGAAGCATGGCACAGAGGATGAGAGAAATGAATCAAGAACCAGATGCTGTGTGTGAACCTTACTTCGCTCTCCCACTTGGGCATATGGTTTAACCATCATGGACCTTAACTTCTTGGTTGGTCAAATGGAGGAAATACTAATTCCAACCTCATGGGATTGTTAAGAAAATAGGAAAAAATAAGTAGAAAATCCTTCGGGCAGTGCCTGCTATTGTAGTAGCACTATGTAATTGCTGAATATAAAAATGAAATTCACCAATTTGTGCCAGAAATATTTATTGCACGCCTACCAATGGTCAGGCACTGTGGGGTGCTCAAGATTGATAAGGTACTTGCCTTCGTGGAATTTACATTCTAGATGGAGAAGGGAGACAATAAAAAAGTAAGCAACTAAATAGACAAGATTATTTCAGATACTGATAATTTTCACCCACACACAAAAATAAACTGGGTGATAAAAGGAGTAGATTTGAAATGGAGAGATGGGGAACAGGTTTGGTTAGGGAACCTTTTTCTAATATTTGAGGCAGGGACTAAAGGATTAGAAGGAGGGAGGCATGTGGAGCACAGAGAGGAGAGCCAGGAGGAGGAGGGAGAATAACCTCGTGTGTGTGTAGTTTTAATAGAGAAAAAGGGTGAGAGCACAGTAAGAAGTTGGAGAGCCAGAGAAGGAGCTAATGATATGTGGCCTAGAAGGTCATGCTAAGGAGTTTTGATTTTATTTTTAATTTTAAAGAGAATTTATTTCTGTTATGGTTCTTTTGGTTACAAGTGAAGAAATTTCACTTAAGCAATAGAAAAAAATGTTGCCTGTAATCAGAACATATCCAAGAGATAAATCTGATCCATGCAGAACTGGATCATCCGGACCTTCAATAATGACTTCAGGATAGTTTGTGTTTCTCCATCTGTCCTTCTCTGCTTTGGTTCCTCTCTCAGGCAAGTTTTTTTTTTTTTTTTTTTTTAATAAACATATAATGTATTACTAGCCTGAGGGGTACAGGTCTGTGTATTGTCTCAGGCAAGCTTTTAACTCAACACAAACAGATATCCATTAGCATCTCCATACCAACACAGTTTTTAAATAACTAGTGATAATACCTCAAGATAACTCATTGTTCTGGATTGTCAGGAACTCATTTTGGAACCAATCACTTTGACTCTGATCAGCTGTGCCTGGGTGACTTGCCCACCTCTAGAGTCAGAGGTTGGGGTCAGTCTCACAGGAGCAATAGAGAGAGAATGGAGATGAGGGCTTTTCCATAGGACAATTGATGAGCTTCTAGCAGAGTCAAAGTGTGATGGATTCTGGGCAGGTAAACACAGAAGACCTCTATCAGATATTTAACTGGCATCCACTGGAATGTGTTTCACCTCCATACTTCTTTATATTTTGGCATCTGTCTCCACTAGCATCTGTGGAGAAGCAAGTTTCCATCTGTCATTGCAGGCATGGGTCCTTGCAGACTCCATATTTTGGCTCCTAAGAGAAGTTGATCTTCTCTGGGATACTTCTGCACCCTTCTTGAGGACCAGAAAGACTTTCTGTTTCTTTTCAATACACAAAAACTTGGGGGAAGCACAATCAGACCTTCTGGCTAGACTCTGTAGTACTGCCTGTAGTGCTGACCACCCCTGGCGTGAGGATCACAGGTTTCCTGCCTCCTTAGGCTCCCCTCAGAGCCTGGGAACATATAATCTACCTTGTGATCCTACTAAATCCCTTTTGGAATTGAGACAATATGGAGAAGATGGCATGAGATGCTCCTTCAGAGGACTATCCAACCTGTGTTCCACTGCTCTTTTGCAGATTCTTCTTTTTCTGCCTCAGCTCTGACTTTTTTTTTTTTTTTTTTCAGCTCTGACTTTTTAAAGCAACTTTAGGGTAGAAAAATTGGCTTATATGCATTCTTCTGAACTCTGTTGGTTATATACGCCAATTTGAATTTCATTAAGAAAAAGCCAGGCTTCTGAAATGCAAAAATCCTTTATCACATCCTGTACTTTTTGCTTAGCATTTTAAAAAATTTTGTTTTGTGGGGCACCTGGGTGGCTCAGTGGGTTAAAGCCTCTGCCTTCGCCTCAGGTCATGATCCCAGAGTCCTGGGATCAGGCCCAGCATCAGGCTCTCTGCTCAGCTTCCTCCTCTCTCTCTCTCTCTCTCTCTCTCTCTGCCTGCTTCTCTGCCTACTTGTAATCTCTGTCTGTCAAATAAATAAATAAAATCTTTAGAAAAAAATTTGTTTTGTTTTTTTGAGAATTGACTTTTGCTATTGAGTGTGACAACCCTTTCCCAAGGCAGTGACCCTAATCCATACAGGCAGATGTCTGAATGTCTCTCTACTGATAAAACACTGTGTGCTCCAATTCCAATGTCAATCTTCCTGGGAGAGTGATGGATATATGTGGACAGGGTTGGTGTTTCTGAACCCCTGTTTTCCAGGTGACCACTTACCTTGTTTATATCTCTTCCTAAGACAGAGTTTCCAGGAGCTCTTCCAATAAACAATATAAAATTCAGTTTTTGACTGTAATCAACAAAAATGTACTGTGACTATTTTAAGCAAAAGGGTTTACTTGGATCACATCTGGGGCTCACAGATGGAATGGCATACAGCAGAAATTTAGGCAGCTTGGTCACCCCTAGATATTTAGCTAGCTTGGTCACCCTTATTCTTTAGTGGGTAAAGAATAACTTTTGGCCCTAACTCATATCCTTGCAACCTTTACTCAGGTACAGGTGAGAGCTTCTCATTGGCCTGGCGTAGATCACGTTCTACCCACTGCATGCATAGGGGCATGGAAAAACGTTCACTGATCCCCATAACTTGGTAATAGAAAGCAGAAGCTATTTCCCACCAAGAGGAAAGGAAAACTCCTAGAATGGAAATCAGGGTGAGGTTAGGAATGAGCAAAACTCCTGGGCAGGAAATATGACTTGGCCCACTGCCACAATTCTATGATTCTATATTTTATATAGAATATTGTCTAGGGCTAGAGATATCACTAAGGTACTATTAGAGAATACTATTATAGCCTGTTTCTGAAGATTAAAAACAGAAAAGCAATTCCCATCCAAAGCCTTCCATTAAGAAAGAACTTTTTAGACTATTTATTTCATTCCTCTTCCTATGCAAAGCATGCTTTGAAAATGTATAGTTACCCACTATACATGAAAATGTAAACTTACCCACAAATGCATTTCCATTAAATCTGGACAGCCTACACCCGATGGTGAGGAACATGTAGAACTCTGTTACCCTAACTTTAATGACTTCTTTAACAGAAGATCCTTTTAAATCTTAATTGGATATAGACCAACAAATTCATTCAGTCAGCTCAATAACTACTAGATAGATATGTCATTGGATTGGCTGCATGTTTCTTGACGGGATTCAAGTCGTTTGGTTTCTTGTGTTTCAAGTTATTTGGCTTTTAAAAAATTTAAAAAAATACTTATGATTATAATCTTCAGTAATTATTGAATACTATCTTCTAGGAACTTCACTCAGCACTTTAGTGATTTAGTGGTTTCATTTAATCGTGATGACCACCTTATGAGGTTATATATTGTTATGTTTTGAGATATGTATTGTCATTGTTATTATCATGCCATTTAATAGGTCTCATAAACAGCTTATAAGTGGTGGGCCAAGACTTCCAATCCCAGTATGCTTTCTTAAGAGCCCATTAGGCATTGTAATCCTGAAAGTGATGAACTGGACTGTGTATTTGGGCAAAGGAGGCTTTATCAAATTTAGCTTTGTAACCAGAATGCAAACTCATGAGATGGATGATTGCACTCCAATATGTATTGAGTTGTTTTGTTGGAAGACACTCTTACTATATCATTCAGCTTTAAACTTTCTTCACAGCGTTTCTCCAATCTGAAGAGAGTTGAAGAGAGCAAGGACTTAGACTCTATTTTTACAGCTATTTTCAGGGCGTGTTAAAAGACTGACCCATGACAAGTGCTCAGTGAATATTCATTGGATGTTGAAGTTGCACATTGAATCTCAGCCGTAACAATGATCACTGCATCAGATATCCAGATGCAATAAACATAATACCATGGTCCTCTGGGCAATGTAATCTGTTTTCCAAGTTATTTCCTTTTTGTGTTTATTTGTATGTTTATGGGCACTGGATATATGTGTGTGTTCGTGTGTGTGTGCTTGTGTACTAATGGAGGTTTAATGAACTTCTATGTCTGTGGGGAATACTCAGAGTATTTCCTCCAGCCTTAGTAGCATGAATCTGAAATGTGCCACAGACAAATACCCAAAGCCCCAATTGCCTTTGAAAATGATTTAAAAGGACAACATATAAAGGTAATTAAAAAATATGAGCCCTCGATCTGGTGGCCTCAGTTAAAAATCTCTATAAGCTCTAATTTTCTAATTATTTACTATATTCTCTTTTATGTTTCTCATGGAAATATTAGAATTTTCTTTGATTACAGTAAGCTTTGTATCATTTTCTGTCTATTGTGCTGGTTAGGTCCTCCAGCTGAAGGTTGCACAGAAGTGGCAATAGCTATAATCTTTGCCCTGCTCTTGATTTTAAAGGGAATGTTTTAAAATAAATTACAACTGTTACTGTATATTTTTTCTAGATGTTCATTACTAATTGTGCCTATTTTTATTTAATTCTTCTGAGCTCCAAGTTACACTATATTGCCTGCCCCGTGAAAATGAGACGGGCCTTTTAAAGATTTTGCCTTTGACAGCTGGCGTGAGTTAAACTTTGACAGTACAGGGCAATAGAAAGATACTGTAGGAGGTTCTCCTTCTTCCTATCTCCTTCAGCAGCTGCTATAAAATCTTTCATTTTCTCTCCCTGTGCCTTAGGTCTCCATCATCCTTGATTTGGGTCATAACAAAGACTTTGGCCTTACCCAAATTGTTTCTGCCCTCAGCACATAGCTATTCAAGTTAATGTTCTAAAACATCGGCTTCAGATAGTTTGTCTCTTTTCTTACAGGATGATATTCCTGAAATTTTACCAAAGTCAAATACATGCAAACCACCAATGGAATTATGGATTATAAGGAAAATCTCTTCCTGGAAAACGAAATATTGACCCCAAATTGCTAACTACAGTTCATATTTTAGATGGGATTGTTAAAAATGTATAACTAACATGTCATGCATGTCCTTTTACTTTGTTCTTTTCCTTCCTAATTACTAGTGTACTCAATGAGTTTAGGTTCAATGAGTCCTTATGTTTAGCCTAATGATTCCCATCTTTATCTCAAGCTTATAAGTTCATGAGGTCTTTGTTTGTTATCACTAAGGTCAGCACTTTTGGGGAACTATTTCTATTTGTAAAGTAATGAGTAAAAGGCAAGGAAACTACAATTTTGTTTCCATTTCTGTGCTAAGATGCTGACATAAATTATACAGCGAGCACTACCATCAAAAGGTGATGCATTAGATGGGGTACAGCACATAAGTTTAGAACATCAAAAGCAATTTTAGGCTTTTCAAACATGTCTGAATGTGAGCATTGTTTAGACATATTAAAATGCTCAAGGGCTCTATTTACAAAAGCTTTTTTGGTGTTTCTTCATTTCCTTAAAAACAAACCTAAACTCCATGAGCATGCTGTTCCATATCATCTAAAATTTCAGCTTAGTTTTCAAGCTGGAGCTCTCACTATTGTCCTCTTTCATAGCCCCGTGCACCCTCACCATTCTCAAGTGTGGCTGGTTTTCATGCCCATTTCTATAGTCAGAACTTGCCATCAGTCTGGCTTTACCATTTCATCTTCTCTTCTTTCAAAGTCACACTAATTTTTCCATGTCTCTTGGAAACACTAACTCCAACATGAATCCTCTCCCTTCTCCCATAAGCATGCCCCGAACAAAATACTTTTCCTCTATGTTCCCAAAATACTTTTGATTATTTTCTTGAAACTGTATCTTCTGATTGGTGATAATCACACCAGCATGGGGTACAGGATAAATCCCATCTTCTTTTCATATTTCAACTAAATAAAATTAAATAGTTTGAGTCATCATTTAACATCTTCCAGCAATTTCCTCCTGTTCCCAGGATCTACACTCTAGAACAATTCTAAGAATAATAAAAGTTCCAATAACTGTTGACACTTACATAGTGATTACAATGTGTGCTTTGCATATATTAATGTATTGCAACTCTATAAGTAGGTATTAATACAGCAGGAAACTGAGATACAGAAAGGTCACACAGCTGGGCGGTATGCATTACTTTGAGCCTTATGGAGAGCAAAGCCACATGCAAAAGGTGAAGAAACTGGTTTTGTAAGGGACTCTGAAAACCAGGGTGGTGTAGGCAGCTTTTGGACTCACGTGACACGGTGTGGCACAGAAGAAAAGAGACTCTCTCCTCCCTTCTGAGTGGGTTTCATCTTGGCTTCAGTGTGGTGAGGATTCATGGAAAGGCAGTGGCTCAGTTACTTTTGGAAGGTTCCACTTGGGCCACAGTGGAAGCCAACACTTAGCACGTTTATTGACCTTCTGGTGGAGTGCAGCACTGTCACCAGAAAGGCTTCAGGCTCAGAGGATTCTGTTGAGGGGCAGCACTGGAGGGTTAAATATTTGGGGGGAGCTCTTTCTAGGCATATCAAAAAGTGAGTGAGACCTGGGTAACCTGCAAGTCCTCCACTATGAGGGCCTGGGCAAGAGACACTGAAGTCTGTATTGTTAGGACTAATGAGACCCCAAAGGGCCTATGGTTCTGTGAAGCCAAGAACCACTTTGGATACAAAGATGATCTTATCTAGTATCCCCAGTTAGCTCTCCAGACAGGCATTATTATTTCTCTCAGATGTTTCAGAAACTGGAACTCAGAGAAATAAATAACTTACTCAAGACCAAGATTCTTGTTAGTAGCAGAGCCGGGATTCAAACCCAACTATTTCTGACTCTAAAGTTCACATTCTCTCCACTGTACATACTGGCTTCCTGTTATGATGAAAAAAGAAAAAAAAAATACTGTTGTGTCTTCTGTCTGGCATATACAGGCAAAGCATTCCTTTCTCAGTACTTGGCATTTCTCATGACCTAGAAATTAGAATTCATTGATATTTTTATAAGATGAAATCCCCAGTGAAGAGTTTTATCCTCACCCAAGTTAGATAAACCTCAGTGTGCTGCTACAATCTGATGATTCTCAATGTGGTTTTCTTTAGAACATGTGAGTTCAGATGCAGCCATCACTTTCAATGTGTGAATAAATGTGTCTGTATAGCACAGTCGCTCACTCTCAGCTCACATGGTGTACAGATAAGAGGAGACCCTCCATTTCCCACAGTCCACAGGCCAGCCTCATAGATGTATTTTTCTAATGTTTACAACAAATGCGTTTCCCAAGAGATTATAGTCCTCATAAATCTGTACATTACCCTACTTAAGAAATTCTTTGAACATCTTCCTTTAGTAAAAAAATAGAAATAAAATTGTGTCTCAGTCGTAAAAAAAAGAGAGTGGGTATTACATATTAATAGAAATATAAACCAGTCAGGGTATTCTGCATTAGATTCAGTTCATGTAAGTTCTGATGCAAGTATAACTTTTATTTTTATCATAGGAAATCTGATCGTGCATTAGGTTTAATTTTGAATAATTTCTGTTACTATAATTCAGAGGAAACTTCATTCCAAAGAAGGGGGAAATGCCACTGCTAATGGCCAAAGTTAACAGTTTCACTGAGAACCTGGGTTCAATTGTTTGCCAGTTCCATGTGAGTCAGGGAAGCATATTTGATTCATCTGGGCACCCCAGTTGAGGGTATGAATGGTTCCCATTGTGCACTAATTTAGTCTGTACCTGCTTGTTTTCCTCTCAGCCATTCTGAATGACTGGATCACACTGTGAAGTGATGCCATCCACCCTTTCTTGTACCTAATCATTCTGACTGGCTAATAATCACAGAACATACGTTTCAGAACATAAAGCTCTCTTGGTAGAGTTAAGAATTTAAATCCCCACGCTACACAATTAAGGTTTTTGTTGGAATGCATACATGTAACATTTAATTTATGTAAATGTATATTTAAAAAAACTATATGTCTAAGCAGGAGGTGAGAAAAAAAACCAACTCTGTCTGGAAGTCAGTCCTTATCACTATGCAAAAGTTTCCAAACTAACTACCTGAGAGAAAATCAAACATATATTTTGCCAAGAATGTTTCCCTCTAGTATTTTAATCCTAGTGAATTCTACGTGTCTCAGAAAATGAATTTGTTCTTTTCTAGCATCTTTTATTTGTTGATGTTCATGATTTTCTATGTTTTAACTTTAATCAAAGTATGAAATAGAACACTAGTTCCAAAAAGATACAGTTCGAGTTTTGTACTTGGTTAGAATCGAAATAGGTTGTTTTGAATATTTGAGGTTTTTCTTCCCTATTAACAATCATGAATGAACTACTGTTCTTGCACAATGTAGATGATTAAACGGTAAAATTGGGAAGTAAATTCAACAATGGACTAATAATGAAAACTCATGAGAGTGTACTGACGCTAGGCCATGGTATTTCATTGAAATGGTTGTTGCTTCTTAGGAAAGGATGTGTCACTGCTTTGGGGGCCTGGCATGTGGGAGGCCGACTAACTGCTGAAAATTGAACAGTTGGAATATCTTAAGCTGAAAAATGTGTCGAAACAAATCTTCAAGTCAGCATCCGAATCTGAAAACCTTACTAAATGAACACCTGCCCTATTCGTGTAGCCAGGAACATATTATCCTGCTCTCCTCCCACCACTCATGTCACCCCACCTCCAGATGGTCAAACTCTTTCTGTGTTTCTAAATCCAGCTCATATACCACCTTCTCCATAAGTGGCGCCCGCATGCCCTCCACCCCACCTCAAAATCAGTTTTCTTCTTGAAGTGCTCACGTCACTATCTGTGTCTTTCTGGAGGCGATTTACTCTTTATTAGAACCGTCTGAGTCCCTGTCTCATTTCTCCTACTTGATTCTAAAAGCTCTCCCGGTTCATTATCTGATTTATCTCTCACTTCTTCATAGACCCGAGGGAGGGAGTGCTCTACACAGGCCAAGAATAACAATGCGGAGAGCTCACATCGACTGAAAGTTTCCTTAGTGTGAAAAGTTTCATTTAATCCTCCAAAACATATACAAGACAGGTATTCTTATTATTTTTGGTTTTCAAGTAGGAGACCTGAGCCCTCAAGAGAATGAATAACTGGTAAATATTCCAATACGTACTCAAACGCAGGCAGTGTGACTTCAGAGCTGGTGCTCCGAAAAACAGGAAGGGGCACTAAGTCAGGAGAAATGAATTTACCAAGTAATTGACAGAATCAATACAAGACTGAGGATAAGGTTGTGTCAGTCTTCTACCATAAGAACGTTCAGATAATCTAATTCCCACCTTTCATGCTCTAGCCCTTGCAAAAGAATACAAAAACAGTAGTAGACCATTTTCTTCCATCCAGTTTTTGGGTCAGGTTTTTTTGTTTTGTTTTGGGGGGGATTTATTTATTTGTTTGTTTATTTATTTATTTATTTATTTGAGAGATAGAGAGAAAGAGAGAGAGAGTGCACAAGCGGGAGAGTGTTGAGCAGGGAGCCCGATTGCAGGGCTCAGTCCCAGGACCCCAGGATCACAACCTGAGCCAAAGGCAGACACTTAAATGACTGAACCACCCAGGTGCCCCTTGGGTCAGTTTTATTCTAACTTGGCAGAGCCAGGATTTAAATTTGGGACCACCGAAGCCCAAAGCCTGGTAATTAGCAACCACTACACTACTAGGTTCTCTCATCTGTTATCCTCAGCTTCTCTTTCAATCGTTAAAATGATGTGACCCTCTGTTGTCTTGCTGACCAACTCCTAGAACCTCTTCCTCTCAAAGCTGTTTTTCTATATTCTTAGCCTTCTACTTTCTTCCCCAGCCTCTTGTTTTCAAGGTCAAACAAGTCACCTTTTTCATTTTTATTTTCCTCATGGTCAAATTTTTAGGCTTTACAACATTCTTGCTGCCCCTCTCTGAGCCCTCTTCAAGTTCTGCACATATGATATTAATATTAAGTGACTGCTCTGAGTTATTCAGTTGTTGATCTAATAACTGTCATGTGCGTTTTTCTGAAAACAATAATTGCGAGATTGCATAGGCTGATTCTGTAACTGCCATCATGTGCATGAATATAAAGTAAACACAAGGGAGCAGATGAGAGTAAGGGAAAGCAACTGCCAACTGGAACTTCAGAAAAGAATGATGTTCTGTAACCTCAGGAGCCATTGAGCACAATTGAACCATATCTATTTTTGGCAATCTGTTAAGGATAAATGAAATATTGTGGCTTCCCTCCCCTGCCCCCAATACATTCTGGGTATATGGAACTGATCTGGTGCATAATGGCAAGCAGTCTAGGAACCTTGGTTGCATGGTACTTTGAGTTAGAGCATAGCTCAGAACTATTTCTGGCATTTTCTTCCCATCAAGATTCATAATGATATAACAATGCTGGATATACATCTTTTCTACGTTCTAATATTTTTGTGCTTGCTCTATAGAAATGACCCAACATGATTTTTCTTATACACAGGGCATACAGATTTTATGAAATTATTATGTATAGCTTCAGTATTGATCTCAGGTGCTTTTGTTGTTGTTGTTGTTGTTTTCACATTAGTCTCTGCCAAAATACATGGGAGTAAAGAAGAATTTCAACATTTTCTTGCACACACCATAAAATACAATGTCATTTCCTCTCATACTTTTAAGGGTTTTTTCCAACAGAAAAAGTATATAAAAGCAAGCACTGAATAACTATCAAGTTATACAATTTAGGGGCGCCTGGGTGGCTCAGTGGGTTAAAGCCTCTGCCTTCAGCTCAGGTCATGATCTCAGGGTCCTGGGATCGAGTCCTGCATCGGGCTCTCTGCTCAGTAGGGAGCCTGCTTCCTCCTCTCTCTCTCTCTGTCTACTTGTGATCTCTGTCTGTCAAATAAATAAATAAAATCTTTAAAAAAAAAAGTTATACAATTCATTGTTACTCTCATATCTATATTATTATCATGGTTATTATTATTATTGTTATGATTAGAGAAAGAGTCATCTTGATGCTAGTCATCACTAGCATTGTCTTATCACTTTTTGGAATTTGACAATTTAATTTGCTTATTTTGGCGATTAGTTTCCATAAGAAGTCTTACCTAATTATGTTATATACCCAATGCATCTTGAATAGTTTTTTATTCTTGATCCATTAAATCCATTTAAATATGTCCCAGCATTTCCCTCTTTTTTTTTTTTTAAGATTTTATTTGTTTACTTGAGAGACCGAGAGAGAGAGAGAGAGAGAGAGAGGAAAAGGAGTGAGAGGAGGGGCAGAAGGAGAAGTCAACTCACTGCAAAGCAGAGAGCCCAACGTGGGACTTGATCCCAGGACCTGGGAAACATGACCTGAGCTGAAGACAGATGTTTAACTGACTGAGCCACCCACGTGCCCCCTAGCATTTCCTTCTTTTGGCTTTGATTCTAATCTGCTCTCTTAAATTTGTGGGTCTCTTAGCCCCAGTGCCACCTTACTTTGAAGCACTTCTCAAACTTTAATCTATATACAAATCACCTAGGGATCTCATTCACACCCCCATTCTTAGCAGGTCTCTAGTGAGCTGCAGATTCTACATTTCCCGTTAGCTCTTAGGCGATGCTGACATTGCTACATCTGTGGACAACACTTTGAATAAAGAAAACTTTGTGTTTAACGAGTTCTCAATTAGACCCAAGTATCCTTGATTTTTTCCTCTTCTAAATTTTTCCTCTTCTAAAAAAAGCGAATCAGTCATTTAGTCAACAAATATTTATTGAAACCCACTGTGGCCACGTAAATCAAATACCCTTCATTCTCATGCAGGGTCACCTACTTCTTTTCATTTCCACTGGCATTACTACTCAAGTTCAGTGCTGCAATGATATCTTCTGGACTTTTGCAATAGCTGCTAAATGCATCTCTCTACATACAGCCTTGTTTCCATTGTCAATTCATTTCTTTTAAATAGCAACAAAAAAAAAAGAAAAAAGAAAAATATTTAGGAAATACACTTCTAACTAATGATAGCATTCCAGTGTACCCAGTACTTCCAAATCTTCCGACTGACTTTTAAGATAAAATTCCGAAGTTTTAACATAAAAAATCAACAAGAGTCTGCTTACCCTCATCTACCATCACCCTCCTCCGGCTTTTGATGTTCTGGACATTTTGGCACTTTTTTGGTTACTAAATTTGCTAAGCTTCATTCCAACCCAAGTCCTTTGCAATGCTGTTCCTTTGCCTGGGATGCTCTTCCTCTCCTTATTTATCTAATCATCATTCACCCTTTTGATCTTAGATTAATGCCACTTTATCAGAGAACCCTCAATTGACCTTCCAGAATGTCAAGATATCCTGTTACATGTCCTTTTAATGCCACCTATTTCTTTTGGGGGGCACTTTTCATGGACAAACTACATAATTAAACAAGCAAATGAGTCTACTTCTTCTGGTAACCAGTTGCACAAAGGCATGCATCATGTCTTTTTAAAAAATTCTTATACATCTAGTTCTCAGCATGGTGCCTGGCAAGTAGTTGATGTCAACAAATATTTAATAAATGAAATTATTTAAAAAAATAGAAAGAACTTGGAACATTCTGGTCCATCTGGATCCCTCTGTTAAAAACAGAAGTAGTTTGCCAATTTTCAAAGAACCAGTCTATAACAAAATACACATCATTAAAATTTTATCCAGCTTCTTAGATGTATTCATTTGGTGTTTCAGTGTCTTCCAGTGTTTCCATGTCATTTATATGGTGCCCAATTTCCTCTAAAGTTCATGAAATGGCTAATAGAAAACCTAAATTACTTGCATATGAAAAAAAGCCCAGCTGTTTACGTATTTGAGAAGTGTTGAATATGCTGCCACATAAAACCTCCTACTGCTTTGTAAATTGTTTCTGATGACACAGAGTCTTTTTATATGGTGAATTATTATATGTATTTGAGAATCCTTTATCAAAATGGAAGAGGAATCTCTGGGAGCTACATCCCAGAAAACTTTGTAATTACGTTATTTGGTATTTTAAAAAGCCATGGTCAGGGCACCTGGGTAGCTCAGTGGATTAAGCCTCTGCCTTCCGCTCAGGTCATGGTCTCTGGCTCCTGGGATCAAACCCCGCAAGCGGGGAGCCTGCTTCCCCCTCTCCTTCTGCCTGCCTCTCTGCCTGCTTGTGATCTCTTTCTTTCTCTGTCAAATTAAAAAAAAAAATCTAAAAAAAAAAAAAAAAACCAAAAAACTATGGTCTCATCTTTTGTCTGGTTGATAAATTTAATTTGTGAATATATGCGTTGAATCTATTTCTTAAAGTTCTGCCACCACCTTGGGGAATAAGAGAACAGAAAAGGAGGGGTTTTTCATAATACTCCTTGAGTCCTGTCTGACCCTAGATATTTAGGACCACAAATACACTGTCTAGGAGATCTCTACGATCTCTTCAGAAAGTGGTATTTTAGAAATAGTTTTAGGTCTGAAGAGTCATCCTTAATTTTCTGAAATTGGGGGGGGGGTGTGGGAATCAAAAATAATTTTGGAAAATCCACCTATCCATCTTTTGCATAGAGAACAGGAAAGTAATTCAAACTGGTGAACTGAAGTAACAGAGTTTGTGGATTGGTATCTTCTGAAGGTCCCCATTACTGTCTGACCCAAGATAATCTCAAGCAATGACCTCAGCCCTCCGCAGGCTGACACATTGTGTATCTCCAAAGTGGTGAGTCAGCTTATTTTAAGCCCTGAATGGAGGGGGGCTTATTCTCTTCAGGTCCGCAGTGGGCCCCAGGCCAGCAGCAGCTGTCTGCCCAGCGGGTTGCAGCCGGCTGCTCCACAGAGACGGACTGAGAGCCCTTGGCAGGGACCAATGAGTTCCCTGTGCTTATGGGGAAATACTTAAGTTGTCTGCTCTGTCTTTGTTGCTGTTGTTTTACAGTCCAAGTTCCATTTACTGGGCATCAGGAAAAGCTGCTCCCTCCTCAGTAGCCATGGAAACAGTCGTTCTCACTGGTACATTGCACCAACACAACTTAACTCCTGAACCAACCAAGAGGGGATGGCAGGTGTTCCGTAATTGAGGGGATCTGACTACACAGCACCAAAAGGTTATCTTGGCTGTATTCTGGCTCTGACTCTTACCCACCTCCTTATATGTACATCTCTTATCTCATTCCCAAAGGTTTAATAGTATGGATACGATAAGAATTCTTTTTACTGTCTTTCTCTTGATTTTAACAAATTGTGTTCCAATTTTTGTCCTCCATTTTCATTAATCACTTGAGTAAACATACCTAAGATGTTTAAGCTTTAATCTTCTAGCTGAGTTTCCCAATTCGGCTAAGGTAACCAGTCCATATGAGTGAGTCAAGAGGCCTGGTTAGTTCTTACGGAATATCTGAAGACTTTTATTTTTGTGGCGTTTTGGACACTGTCCTCTGATTCTCCTTTGCTTCCTAAGGTCAAATTCTATTGTTAGTATCTCTAAAGGATCCTAGGATATGCTAATACCAACTCATTTTGTTTGGTTAGGTTCTGGGGAAAATTAAGCATTTAAAAATGACCCACGGGAAATAAACCTCACCTAATTCTCTCTTCTCTCCTTCACTGTTCACATGTACTTCGCGCCTCCTGTTTTTCATTTCACTGTAAAATCTTTTCATTCTTCTCTTCATTCACTTATTTAATAACATTATGCTCAGGCTTGTCATGTTTCAGAGGCTGTACTAGACACTACTAGTGTAATAGAGGCAATAATGAACAAGACAGAACTTCTCCCTGACAGTTTAGATTCCAGTGAGGAAAACCAACAGTACACAGGTGAACAGAGCCATAAGCAAGAGAACAATGGGTTGCTGTCATAGACACTAATGGAGACAGCTTCCTTTCTGCCTGATGTAAAAGCACTCCATCTAGAATGTAGGAGAGCCTTCTCTAAAGATTTGTATTTGAGCTGAGGTCTCAAGAAAGAGACCAACTTGAACATGCAAAGAACTTGGGAGAAATATTTCAAGCAGAGGGAAAGAAAGGGGACAGAAAAGAGCTTGTGGTATTTTAGAGACTGACTGAAATCCAGCATAGCTGGAGGGTAACACAGTGTGTCCCCAGTTGAACTTGGTGAGTGAGGCTGGGGCCAGATCACACAAGAGTTCTGTAAGTCATAGCAAACTCTTGAAGAACAATGTTAGACTCTTTGCAAGGACCTTGTGAGAGTGCTGGTGATTGCCTGCTAAAACCAGGTAAGAATTTCAAGTAAATCATGTTCTTGGTAGATTAAAAGTAAATATGTGTTGAGCCTGAACCTGGGATGAGGGTCAGGGGAGACACTCAAGAAAATCTGTTCTTAGGACCACTGTCCACAAAGAAGTACCCAGAAGAACCAGTGTTCGTATTTCCAAGAGTACATTGTGTGATGTAATATATACAGCATTGTATGTTCCAGCACCTGGAATGTCTCCTCTCTGTATTTTCCAGTCCATACTTTCATCCACTCAGCTGACCACTTATCTCTATATTCTAGACCTATTTATCAGGCATTTGGGTTGCACAGACCAGTGCAAATTTCTAGGCATATTTGGCTGAGCCCGTCCTACTTGAATACAGACTAAAACAACCTCAGCAAACTCCTTTTAGCTTTTTATTCTCATGGTTCTTTTCTATGTGAATGCCTATTGAGTTTGTGTCTTGTACAATACTCCACATCTGCTAGTATTTGACTTCTTAAAAATTCTTAATATGCTTTCATCACCCTCCCAGGTTACAGGTTAAAATGTGATCATTTGATTCCTAAATCTCCCCTTCTATTTGTTTTCTGTTGGAGGATTACTTTCAAGCTATAAACTCCTAATACTTTGGTAATTGTTTTAGAAACATAAAATACAAATGCACTTTCTGCATTATTTTCCAACACAGAATTTTTTTCAACCCTGCTTCAAATGAACAGTATGAGTGGCTTCCTTAGGCTCTTTGAATAATAGGTTGAGCCAAAGGTGAACTAATATCTTATTATTTGCATTATTGTATTTCAGAGCATGTGACTAACTCTCGTGGAAAAGTAGGAAAAGTAACATATAAAGGCCCCAGATGGTAGAACACCACATGTTTGTGTCTTAGTATGAGAAACAGCCCAAGCAAGTAAACCATTCCCAGACATTTATTACATAGCCCAGGTTTGGAATAATTATTGTGCTTCTGGCAAGAGACAAAGGTGGAAAATGGAAAGTTAAGTAGAGTTAACATTAAAGGAATTATTGCATTCTTTTCTGAACATAATCACCTGTAACTGGAAAAGCCATGGTTCCATATGTCATGTTCTTTATTGATTTCTGTTAGATATTTGCACTTACTTGAACCAAGCATATATATAGGATGTTGCTAACCTAGATATTCTTGAAAACTTAATAAAATCAAGTGGTTATTGATAGTAAGACAGTGTGTTTAGAGTATATAGTTACATTTCAAAATGGAAGCTAATATTTAATAGGATAGAAGTTAATATTTCAAAAACCATAAATAGCATACTTTTGTTAAAATATCTAAAAACATGTCCTCCTTCTAATATCTATATAATTTTCAAATAAGTTGATATACATTTTGATGTATAGAGTTGATATACTCCACTCAGTACAAATAGTGGGAATAATTTTGTTTAATCACTTTGTATATATACTTCTGAATGTATATACAAACCCCCTTTTCATGGTATTTCTTAATACAAAGTCACTATTTTTGAACTGGTATTTCAATATCTCACTGATGTTTTTTCTTTCCTTCTTTCTTTCTTTCTTTCTTTCTTTCTTTCTTTCTTTCTTTCTTTCTTTCATTCTGGGAGAGAGGGAGGGACAGAGAGAGGGGCAGAAGGAGAGGGAGAGAATCTCCAGGAGACCCCATGCTGAGCACAGAGCCCCATGCGGCAAAGCTCCATTTCACAACCCTGACATCATGACCTGAGCCAAAACCAATAGTTGGATACTTAACCAACTGAGCCACCCAGGTGCCCCTGATGTTATTTCTTTATTAAAAAACACTTTGCTTCTCTACCGAGACTACCTAGTTTATTTGAATAGATTTTTTATGGCCCTGATGAAAATTATACAGCATGACAGCCTTCTGATTAATAAAACTATTAGCTTTTTTGAAAATTCAGAAATTAGTAAATGGATCAAGACTGACTCCAGCAAATACCTTATTTCAGTTAAATACCACCAACCAAGTACATCTTGCTTCTGTTAGCATAAATGCAATGATCCAGAAGAGACAGCTACTCAGAACTCCAAAGAGAAAATCACCAATGAACGACTCTATGCATAAATCTTTCTCTTGGCTGTTCTCTTGGCTTTGATAATACAATGCATGGTAATGGTAAAGGATAAAATATTATTCTATAGTTCCTGTATGAATTTTATCTTAAGGTATACAGATAGCTAGTGATGCAAAGTTTTTATTTAAGAATAATACAAACTAATCAACTTAAGAGAAGGATTTATAAAATCACCTAAACATATTCTTTTTTTTTTTTTATTATTAACCAAATCTTTTATTTACTACTTTAGTGGAGAGGGTGCACCGTTCCTGGAAGTACTGCAATACCTGGTCGATGCGTGGAGTGGATGGAGCAAGCTCCGATTTCAACTTCCTACTCCAAAAATCCATTTAATATATTGTCCTCAGATAGAAGACGTATCAGATATTAAACTGACAAGAACAGATACTACACTTGATCTTAGCCAAAAGGCTGAGAAGCGATCACCTAAAAGTATTCTTGAAAAAAAAAAGTATAACTCAGACCAAAGTGTCAAGATTTATATCCAGTTAATAATTCATTTAAGGATTTTATTTACTTATTTGAGAGAGAGACAGAGAGAGTGTGCATGAGAGAAAAAGGGGGTGGGGTGCAGAGGGAGAGGAAGCAGCATATTCTCCACTGATTAGGGAGAATGACAAGGGGTCAGATCCCAGGACCCCAAGATCATGACCTGAGTCAAAGGCAGACACTTAACTGACTGAGACACCCAGGTGCCCCTCTAGTTAATAATTTTAAAAGTATTCTGTATGACTGAATTTCAAACACTAGTATAACGGCTCCTTTTTTTGACAATGGAAATTCAGACCCATACAAGTAAAGGGACTTGGCCCATGTCATAGGGAGATCCAGTGGCTTTTTTCATACTAGAATTATAAGGTACATCTCTTAAATCCTAGTCTTTTGTCCTTTTAAGATAACAAACTGCTCGTTATTTTGGTGCTCTTTCTATGACACTAGAAGAATGTCCCTATGAAATTCTACTGGGTAACAAGGCCAATGAGTCATAAAATGGCTATTGTCTTTATTTTAATTTTCCTAGGAGAAAGAGCCTGAAAAGGAAACAAAGTGACTGAAGACTGAAGCCTTCCTCCCAAGACTTTTTTAGGGCGAGGTTTATAGAAGTCCATGTTTGCAGTATGTCCAGTGGTCAGAATCATGACTACCCAGTCAATTTAAGCAAAAACTTTGGTTCTTTGTAATTAGGGGGGTCTGCGGGAAGAGGGAGTCTCTAACACACTCTTCCCAGGCGTTGCCATAACTCTCTCCATGGCTTACTGCTCAGAAAGGAAGAAAAGTATGAAGAAAACAAACAGAGACAGACCTTCTTTGTGCATTGGCTCTTGGTCTGCCAAATCAGCTGGCTGGATGCAGAGGCAATTTCCTTAGTGTTTGCAGCCTTATGCTGGCTTTTGCGTGGGGAAGTTGGGCAATATTTATTGTTGAATGGGGCCCTGGGAGATTATTCTTGGAAGGAACAACCTCTGTGAACCTTCATGTGTTGACTAAAAATCTCTTCTAGCTAGGGTTTCACAAAGTAGATGTGATTCTCTCCTTACAACACAAAAATGACTGGGAAACATAGCAAAATTCTTCAAGTTTAGAAGAAGCCATATAGATATGGCTTCTCCTGACTCAAGGTGATTTACTCCTAGAGCACTGCGTTAGGGAAGCGTGGAAATAAGGAGATAAACTTTAAGATACCATGAGCTGCTCTCTAGGATTTTGTGAACCACTGAAATTTAAAAATAACTCTTCATGAATTATTTGCTTAAAGGACATTTTTTTTACCTCTTTTACATGTAACATCATCAGTCAGTTACTAGGACAGATACAAAAATGAATGAAACATACTCCTTGACATTAAGGCCCTTATACCGTTCTCCATCTTAAAAAAAAAAAGGTCAAACAATCATAAGAATAAATGAACCATCTGGTATCAATATTAGTCAAATTTACATAGTCCATTAAGTGTCATAAAATAGTCATACAAATGCTCTTTCCCTAAGTTTGTGTCTGAAAATAGAGAGAAAGAGGTGCCAAGTACATAACCTTAAGTAGGGACGGGCCAGGGCCTCAGGCTCAGTGTTATGTCATTTTGACCCCAAGGACAATGTCCTCTTGTCATTTGCAGCTGAAGTAAGATTCATGAGCTGGTCTTTTTCAGTGTGACCAGGGCTGACAACGCTCTCTGGCAAACGAGGCTCACACTGGCTTCTGCTTCTGTATAGACCTTGCAGGGTCTAACTCAGCTGACCTGGAGCCCTGCAGTCTGTTCAGTAACCCTTGGTAAGAAGTCATGTGGTCAAACCAGTACGACAAGCTCCCAAGCCAGATTCTCAGTTGCTCTGAAACCCAGGGTGACACCAGAAAGTTAACCTTTGGGGACTTCCTCCACGTGACTATTTAGCATTGCCAAGTTGCTGTGGCCACTGCCCATCTTGGTGACTGGGAAGTGTTTCAGAGATGACATCTTTCTAGGAGTCTTAATGTGGACAGAGAAGAGCTCTTCTTTGCTTTCGCTGTTTCCTTCACCTCTCTGGAATGTTCTCTTCTTTTCACCACAGAGAAGACATCAGAAAATACCTATCTGACAAACATCCATTTTTCTCTCCCCTTCTCCTTCCCACAAATTTCCTAGGCCTGAAAAGGGATGGACTTTTTTCCATTTGCCCCATATCTTCTCTTTACATTCATTTAATCCAGATAGAGCACGCCCTCCACACCATAGTGAATATCCTGAGCAAACTTTTTATAACCTAAAAGGGGAACAAAGCCTCTATGGAACCTGAACATTCTACTCTCATAGCAGCAGGTTTTTTTTATCTCAAAGGGCAGGAAGCATCTTATTTTTACTCCTCATAGTATCCAAACGTCTGCTGAGGTTAATGGACATTTTGGGTAAGTGAGGGTGGAGTTCTTGTACTCAGAAAGGCAAAAGGAAAAGCATATTGATAACGTTTACAGCATCACCTTGTGTGCGATTGTCATACTTATCGTTTGGACTCATTTTACCCATTCCCCACTATAGTCCCAAAGGGCTGACGAGTTAGTCCTTGTGTGAAGAGCTCTCCAGAAAGGAGTAAAACCTAGTTTATTTTCCAATATAATCTCCATGAAACAGTGATGTCAGAAGCTTTTAATAACTACTTGCATTGATGGGAAGTAGTGCCAGAAGTTTCGATAATGATAGAAGCTACCTTTAGGTACATTCAATAGAGCTCTTTTTTCGAAAGTGGTAGTAGAAAAAATGAGAGCCAGTGAACCTAAGAACATGACTGTTATGAACATGATATGAATTGTCCTGAGACAGATTACAGGCTGCCGAAGTCTTCCTTTGGTGCCCATTAGCCTGCGGCCAATCCCAGGAGGACTGAAGGTGAATATGAAGAAGAACTGCTACTTTAGGGTTCATTAGCCAGAAGAAGAAAATGGGGAAGAAACTGGAAGAGGCCAAATCCCAGCCCAGGGAGCACATGTGAGATATTCCGCACAGGACCTCCAGCACTGTTCTGGAGGAATGTGAGAGAGCCCGAGTCCTTAAACATCAGTGACAGGTTGATGAACTTGGGGGAAGACAACATCAAACGTTACAGTGGCTTCTTACCTTTTTCTTCTTCTCTTTCCCTGAGTTGAGGCCTGTGAAAAGTGATGGACCCCTGTTAGATCACAACGGAAATGACTATATCTATATAATTACTATTTACAGTACTTTAATTTCTTATTTTATATTGCTGATTTAGCCTCATTCCTTAAGAATGTAAGTGTTGTTGGTATTATTATTATTATTATTATGTTGTTGTTGTTGTTGTTGTTGTTGTAAGCACCAAATCATTCAAGGGTCAATGAGTTCTAAAGCTCATCTGGCTTCTGAATAACAGAGACAGATACTGACGCTACTTCTTAGAGCTATTATCATAATGATGCTAAAATAGAAGTCTTGCTGTTCCCTCTGGCTAGAAACTCCTCTCCTGTTCTTTACTCATTTAACTTCTACTTATTCTCCTTCGCCACTTCTCAAACCCAACACCCATACTAAAATCAGATTCCATTATACTTTCTCACTGCATATTCTTCTTTTCTAACTTGCAAATTGTCTTGATTTGTACTTATAAACTTATTTGTGTTATTTGTTATTTTAAATATTTGAAACAATAGTTCATTCTTCAGAGAACCAAGGAGGAGAGGAATAAAGAGACCCTCACCATAGATGGCAGGTGGTGGCTAGGAACCTGGGAAGAACACAAAGGAAGGGTCCACCTCCAGCCATTGCACATGTGCTTCTTGACTCTACATAGAGAGCCCCAGGTCTATGCCAGCACTTCCTTCCCATGACTCTGAGAGCCCATATTCATGACCATTACTCTCCCATCCAACTACCAATTTGTTCTTCATCAATTTCTTTGGGTTCCTGTCTGAGACTCACCTCCAGAGAATTAAATTGGGGGAGGAGAGGGCATTTCCAGTCAGTTGGGAAGGGACAGATAATGGAAGAATGGTGGAAAAGATATTATAAACCACTGAAGAATCACAGTACTATAGAAAATGTGCTTCTGGAATTCCAAGTTGGATCACCAGATGTACACTTTTCTCTAAACACATGGTTGTGTGAATCAAAAGTGGTAGTAGAAAGATGAGAGCCAGTGATCTTAAGAACATGACTGTGATATGCAGCAGTTTGGGAATTGAACCAACTTGATTCCAAGGTACATGAGCCAGCTTCCTGTTATATCAGCTGCCTGGTGTTCACAGCTCAGCCTCAAGGTTGACTTTAATGAAAACTGCATTTCTGATACCATGCTCAGGAGCTATAATGAACTCCTTGCTATTTTTTTTTTTCTTTTTTAATGATCAAGACTGTGTTTCAGTGGTTTTTAGCATTCTGCCCTTTTTATTCTCCCCAGTACACCTGTGCAGTGTTCTGTTAAAACAGAGTGGAGGCTAGATGGGGAAGAACAAATTATGTAATTTGAAAATGGCTTGCCCTTACTCCAAGCAGGTTCTGATACAGACTGCCGAAGGGGAAGTGAGCCCTCTTCACTTTTGAGAATTCTTTGACTTCAGAAGCAGGGTCACATGTTCTTTACTCCTCACTTGCTGAGCCCCGCCATTATGCCAGACTCTCTAGCACCAATGAACTTTGTGGTATCAGACATTTATTTCTTACCCTACTCCCCTGAGATATGTTAGGGCTGTACTTCCCACACTCTGACTGCTTTTCTTCCTAAACTTTTGTGGGTTGCTTGCTTCTCATACCTTTCCACCACCTTCCCCGTACTCTGGCTAGGCTCTCCACTAACACCAGCATATCCTGGCACCATGCTTTCCTCACTAACTGAAATGTCTGCCAGGTGTTTACCATGAGTCTTTGGCACATTGTGCAGATCCCCCTTCTCTTTATTTCTACTCAAATAAGCCCCAGAGGACATCTTGTGGGCTGTCTGGTCGCTGGGTCTCTGTCATTCTAATTCTACCACCATTTGTCTGGGCCTCCCCACCACAGATATTCACACAATTATCCCTTGTTCTTTATTGTTAACTTGAGCCTTCTTTTCATAACTTCATCATGGATGAATGAGCTTTTAAAAAGAGAAATGTGTCTTCCTTACATATATTTTTATATGAATTCTTGTTTTATAGTCCCTGAATAGGTTGATTTGCTCAGGAAAACACAATAGAGCACAGATGTTTGGGCCAAGTGTGCTTGGTAAATGGCATTCTCTACAGAATGCTTTCAGGCATATGAGTCTTCACAAAAAAAGATGGACTTGTTTCCATTTTGGAAGGTTTTCTTTTTATCTCAGTCTTGTCAAAAACTATATTCATAAACTAAATTGGTGGAATATTTATTTAAAAATATCACTAATAAAATGTATGAGTCTATATATTAAAGCTTATAAAACTACTTTCATAAAAACACTGAACCTTTTAAAGGCTGGTATCGCCAAACATTCTCCATAAGGTTAAGACCTGCTGGCTCGTATTCTGGCCCAGAGGGATATTTATTGTTTTTGTCTCTGAGCCACTGAGAATGGTTGTGGTAAGGCACAACCACTGGCATAGAATGGTGTGTTGTGGTGTTACTGGGTGGGACCTTTGTCAAATTCCTGTTTGGTGGAATTCACAGAAAATAAAAACATTGTCCTTCCATGAGTTTGCTTTTGAAAATTTTTCCTAGTAACTGTGGCCACAGCAATTACTTGAAACTAAATTGGTGAGTTCCTTCTCCATGCTTAAAGTAGATATAGGCTAACAGTATACTCTGAGGGTTTTACAATTAGTTATTATAGTTTTTTATTTCTTAATCTTTCAATGATTTGGCTTATGAAGGGAAGTCCCACACAGCAGCTGATAATAAAAATATAACATTTTCAGTCAGTACCAATAATCACTTATGTTTTCATGTAAGAGGTTTTAAATAAATGAAGCTTTGGACTATCATTTTGCTGATAATACCAGATATCTATAGGTATATAAATAATAGGTAGATAGATAGATTCAAATTTCAGTAAAACGATAGGGTTAAATACATTCATTTGATTGTGCTATTTCAGAGAAGTTCAGAATAAGGTCACATCTGAAAAGTGAACCCTCTCACATTCTAGAGAAAATGCCAGTTTGGAATTTCCATATTTAAGACACCCCCACCCCCGCCAATAAAATATAGGTTATATGATTCTAAAGTTTTCGGCTAGAACGTTTTTCTTTCATGGAAGAAGAAAACTGCAAGTTATTGTAGCCCATGATGTGTATTTAAGGAGAATGTGGGATAACACATAATTTCAACTTATTTCTAGACTAAATTAATATGATTATATATTATTTATTACCACAAGAGAAAAATTGTTTTCTTGTAAAAGTTGATTTCTCTCCCAAATGAACTGAACTGTGAGTTGTTTAGATCAATATTTTCAATGAAAACCACTACTAGCCAGATATTTTAAGGAAATAATAAAATTACATTTGTCACTAGTCCTATTTCAAATTAATAAGTAGGTAACTTGCAGGATATGTGCTGTGGTTTCATTGCCTGTTGGTTTGTATTTCAGGAGAGGGTGGAATCAACAGTAATTACCCATCTACACATCTGATCTAGAAGCATACAGTCATTAAAACATTCTAGGTTAAGCTGTATAGACAGATCACCACTAAGGAGTAACTAAATATAGCTGCCCTCTTGAAGGAAAGAATTTTAAACTATAATATTTTAACTATAAGATTTGAATAGGTGAGGATGTTGTCAAAGAAAGACTCAAGAACTAAGACCTTAAATTAATAATGAAGTATGTACTCTAGAGGGCAGATGCAGGTGCCCTCCTACTAAGGCATATTCAAGAAATTCGTCACATAAACTTACTCAAGATGAACTGAGGTGCTCTCCTTCAAATAGGTAAATGAGAGAATTAGAATTAAGAAGTGTGCTTTTGCTTACATTCCTTGGTTAGTTTCTGCCAGCTAACCCAACAAGTGAATTGAAAGATGTGCCTCCTGGATAATGGAAAATTGAATCTGTAATATGTGATAAGATAGTTCTTAAAGTGCTTTGCTTAAAAAAAAAAAAAAAAAAAAAAAGTGTGGAGAGCCCAGCCCACTGGAATTGGAATCTTAAGTACAACTACTTAAGACCATGCTTACTAGAAAAAAAGTGAATTGATGAGATACTTATGAATGGATGATGCCAGGCCCCTAAGGAGAGATATGCCTGCAGAGGGGGCAATGTTCCTCCAGCCAGTGTGAGGGGGGCCACTCCCCAGGGAGTGCCCTGTGAACCAGAAGAGGCTGACAATAATTTTCTGTATTGTGATCTCTAGAATAAGTTTTTTGTCCCTCTTTTTTGTCATATCAAAAACCAAATAGATGCTCTGCTAGTAAAACTGACTACATATAAATGATCAGATAATTAAAAATGTATTCAGCTAAAATAAAACAGTGAAGAACACTTTAAATAAAATTACTTGTGCCAAATACTGATGGCTACTGTACTATATAATGTAAAGCGTTCATAAAAATATTAAGAAAGTCTCAAGAGTCTCAACAGACATGTACAAAATGTATAATAACTGATGTCTATTGAGAGAATGGAAATGTTGTCAACATTGGGAATAACAGACATAAATGATTGTGCGATGCTATTTTCTTCTGGTGAAAAATGAAGGAGTTATTCTGGCTCCATCAATTGCAGCACAGAAAAGTGGTGAATAAAAAATTATATTCTAGAAACCAATTTGTCAATTCCTGTCAAGAAAACTTATGTAGTAATCGCCGATGGCCTACTAATTTTATTTCTAGGAACCTACCTAAAAAAAGAAATAGTAATAAAGGCAAAAAAAAAATAATGCAGAAGCTCACAGATCTGTGGTCACCTAGGCTCTATCCTTGACTAGCTCCATGGCTTTAGGAGTTACTGCTTTCTGAGTAAGCCTCAGTTTCCTTATCTGTAAAACATGATAAGGAGCTCTACCTTATTCAGTTACGAGTACTGAGATGGTGTATATCAACTGCTTAGTGCCCATGTGCTCAGTAAATGACAGCGGTACAACATCACTAATGTTATCTCCAGCTGCAGAGAAATGACTATTAAGTTCATTTGACAGATCAAATTGACGGAATAGTACATGCCTATTAATATTGATGTTTAAAAAGAATAGGAAATAATGTATAGTATCATTATTTTAGAATGTTAAGTTAATAAAATATATCCAACTGCACAAAGAGGGTGTTTCTAATATTTAAATGAAAAGAAAAGGAAGGAGGGAAGGAAGGAAGAGCAAATGTAGGAAACTGAGTCTAGAAAAATGTCCTGGAGGGAAATATATCAAAATGTTAGCAAGAGTTATTTGTGTTGGGATGAAGGTTATTTTCCCTCTATGTAGATGAAGATTAATCGAATAGAAGAAGATTCATTTCTAAAATGACAGTGTGAGGTCCTCAGATCTGCTCCCCACCGAACAACCATGGCTGATGAAAATGATAGAAAGAGAACAATTTAAAATCTCTGCAAATATTCCTGGGGGCATCAAGCTAATGAAAAAAATATTCAGGAAAATCTATTAGATCTCAATAATACAGCAAGAGTCTGTGGGGCTTGAGTATGACTTGCTCTTTCCCTCCTCTGCCACAGCTCAATGTGATAGAAGCTTTAGTGTGGGTCAGTGGAGCCAAGAATACACATTTCTTCCTTCCTCTCTCCTAATCCCCCATGTCTCTAATGATGGTGTTGGTAGGTAGGACCATAGAATTTCTCCCCATCAGCTTGGTGCTGCAGAGGCTGTATTCTAAGTGAGTAAGGCTAAGAGGATGAGGGGAGGGGGCTTCTTCTACACACTCCCGTCTCAAGAGGTTCCAGGTATTGCAGGCCAAGTATGGGGGCCCCAATTTACTTCACTTAAGCTCAGCTGTGGGGCAGAGGTTCCACTCTGGGAGAGATGATGGGTGGAAAAGTTGACAAGACGAAATGCTACTGTACCTGTTGAGTGACCTGCTCATAAAGCAGACTGTAACTCCAGCTCTGGGGTAGAAGCTCAGAGATTCTGCCCAAGGAGGCGAGAGCTGGATCATAATAACAAAGATCTCCCAAAGCTCTCCCCAGAGAAATGATTTTCTGTAGAATAAACAGTGGGCAAGTTCGGCCTAATGGCACGCTTGTAAACTATGGAGATTTGGTGATAATATATAAGAGCGGGTTGGTAAGTCCATGACATCAACAGACTAAATCCTCAGCCACCTAGTTCAGAGAGAAGCCAAAGAAAAAGACAACTAAGAAGAGCTCTCCTGGGTTCCAGAACAGGCCTCAAAGCCTGGCCTCAAAATGTACTGCTTCAAAGACATCTGAATGTATTCAGACCAGACTGCAGAGCAGTTTATGACCCAGAGAATTGTTGAAAACAATAGAGCAATCAGAGAGCAGTGTATGGAAGCCAACAGCTGGCTGTGATACCTGAAGACACAAGTAGCTTAACCTAAGTCAGGGAAAAAGACAGTCAAAGACCTTGCTAAGACTCAGTGGTCTGAGTAGATCATAGTCCTAGTAAGGCCTATGATCAAGGTTGTACCCTCCGAGAAGCCAAGAGCAGAGATTTCATACTGAGAGGGATACAGATTTCTCTCCACTGGGCCACTAAACAAATAAATGAGCAAAAAAGCTACAGCAGTAAGCCTGGCAGCAGGCGGGGGAAAGGTGCTGTAACCAGAGCTGTGAAATACAATTTCAAAAATGTCCGATTTTTGACAAAAAAATTTGAGAAATGCAAAGAAACTGGAAAACAAAGCAAAAGAAACTCTGTAAGAAGGCTCAGATGTCAGACTTAACAGACAAAAATTTCAAAGCAGCTGTTATAAAAATTCTCAAGAACTAAAGGAAATCATGATCAAAGAAAAAATACGTCAATGTCTCATCAAATGAAGAATATCAATAAAAAGACAGACATTCTAAAAAGGATGGAATGGGAATTCCAATGGAAATTCAGAGTATGATAGCTGAAATGAAAAATTCACATAAGGGACTCAATAGGAGATTCGAACTGGCAGAAAAAAGAATCAACAAACTTGAGGTTATATTGATAGAGATTATGCAATCTGAAGAACAGAGAAAAAAATGAAGAAAAATGGACACACCCTCAGGAGAACCACTAAACTCACTCACAGGCAGGAGTGCCACAATGAAAGGAAACAGAAAAGTTAGAGAAAATAATCAAAGGAAACTATCTAAAATCTGATGAAAAACATGAACCTCTATGCCTAAAATGCTCAAAGAATTCCCAATAAGATAAACAGAGAGAGATCCACACTTAGACATATTATAGAGAAAATAATGAAAGCCAAGGATGAAGAGAGAATCTAAAGTTAAGAGGAAAACAACCCATCACATGTGACAGAAAAATATCAAGAGATAATTTCTTATTACAGACAGTATAGGTGAGAAACAGTAGAATGATAAAAATTTCTGGAAAAATAAAAATTACAAGAATCTTCTACCTGGCAAAACTATTTTTAAAAAGTGAGGGCAATATAAAGACATTCCAAGGCAAACAAAACCTAGAAAAATTACTGCTGGCAGACTTGCCTTACAAGAAATACTAATGGAAGTTCCTCAGCTAAAAGCAGTGACTCCAGACAGTAAGTAATTCAACCCACATGAAAAAACAGAACTCTAGTAAAGGTAATTATGTAGATAATTATAAAAGACAGTAAAAAGTACATATTTCCTCCACTTTCTTCTTTTAATTGACCTAAAAAGCAATCACATAAAAATGTGTGTAATTGTTATTGGCTTACAGCGTATTTACAATTACAGCAGGAAGAAGGCGGATAGGAACAAAGGTGTGTTAGAATAAAGAAATGACACCAGATAAATGAATCCACAGAAGCAAATGAAGAGATCAAGAATAGGAAATAAGAGACTTTAACAAATTATATAAATACATTAGCTCTACTTTCTTTTCTTAGCTTCTTTAGCAGCCATAAAATAACATAAAGGAACAAGTATAAAAGTGTGTTGTTGGCTTGTACCATATATAGATGGTTGGTAATAGCACAAAATGGAGGAGAAGGAAAAGAGCTGCCCAGGGTAAAATATTCTGTATCTCATTTGAATGAAGTTAGTATAAATATGAAGTGGATTCTAATAGTTTAGTTATATATGATAAGTCCTAAAGTAACCACTGAGAAATAACTAAAGAAATAGTGAACATACTATTATGAAATGAGTAAATCATTTTGACTTGAGGTAGGCAAAGCTGTCTTGGGCACCAGAAGCATAGGCAACAAAAGAAAAAATGGACAAATTGGACTTCACCAAGATTAAAACCTTTTGTTTCTTAGAGGGTACCATCAAGTATGTCAAAAGACAACTCACACAGTGCTAAAAAAAAGTATTGCATGTACTCATATTTAGAATATATGAATAACTCTTACAACTAAATAAGACAAATAATCCAATCAAAAATGGTCAAAGGAATTGGATAGACATTTCTCCAAAGAAAATAGGCAAATAGACAATAAGCACATCAAAAGATGTTCAACATCATTAGCCACTGGGGAAACGCAGGGTACAGGCAAAACCATAATGAGATACCACTTCTTACCTACTAGGATGGATTTAATTAAAAAGTCAGGTAATAATTAATGATGATGAGGATGTGAAGAAATTAGGACACTCATCCATTGCCATTAGGGATGGAAAATGATGGAAAATAGTCCAATTCCTCAAAAGGTCAAACACAGAGTTACCACGTCACTCAGCAATTCCACTCTTAAGAGAGAATTCCTCCTCAGAGAAATGCAAACATGTGTCCTCACAAAAACTTCTATGTGACTATCCTGAGCAGCATTATTCATAATTGTCACAAAGTCGAAACAACCCCAAGTCCATCATCTAATAAATGATAAAACAAAATGTGTGTGTGTGTGTATATATATATATATATATATATATATATATATATATATATATATGCAAGCCTGTATGTTAATACATGATTCCATTTATGTGAAATGTCCACAAAAGGCAAATCTACTGAGACAGGAAGTAGGCTAATGGTTAGCAAAATGAGGAGTCACTGTTAATGTTTATGGGGTTTCCTTTGGGGTATGAAGGTGTTCTAAATTTTATTGTGGTGATGGCTGTGCAACTCTGGAGTACTAAAATCTATTGGATTGTACCCTTTAAATGGGTGGACAGTATGGCATGTGAATCATATGTCAATAAAGCCTTTATATTTAAACAAACACATAAAGTGTATTGAATAAATATAGCCGTTGTGACAAAATGTGCACAAATGCACAAACACACAGTATCTTCTCTGTAGATAGATGTAGATAGACACTATTTCATAAAGTTCTTCTAGTGTTTAGTACCATAATTCTATGAGAATATTAAACAGATAAAAAAGATTTTTATAATGATAAATTGAATATAATCAGGTAGCAAATTACGAAGAGACCTTAAGAATGAGAAGGAAGTGGTGAGATCTAGGTTTTGCCATGTTTGGGAAAATACTATTCTGGGGAAGATAAAACTTGGTGGAATCCTTAAGGGATGGGATATTTTATTAAGTAACAAATCTCCCATGGATAAACGTGTTTTGCTTTAAAAGGGCCCTTTTTCTTAAGGAGGGGCTATTTTGTCAGACACTGGTCAAGGTGGTTTACATACATTAACTCTCACACAACAAATTCTACCAATGAGAATGCGGGAGCTTTGTAAAAAGGTAACTTTGTTGCCTTTCATATAGCTAGGATATGGTGGAATAAAGACAGGACTGCTCATTACATCATTCTATGTTGATTTTTGTGATTTAAAACTCTGTGTGATACTTCAAATTTTATTAAAATCCTTTTTGCACATCACTCGATTCAAAGCGAAAAGGGGAGAATTGAAATTCGAGAGGTCATGAATTCATGAATAAATCCTAAAGGTCTCAAGGAAAAGTTCCAAAATTCTTTAAATATTAAGCCTTAAAATGTAGCACCTTAGGTCCCATTAACAACTTTTCCAAGCGAAAGTAATGCATTTTTTAGTTCTTCCTGGTTAGTATCATTAAACGTTTTTATTGCTCATTCAATTCTTTATAAAAAAATGACTTCTTGAGGCCAGTCAATGGAAAAATCTTGGTCATATTTATGAAAAATCTTAAGGGATTGCTTCTCTCTCAGACTGGAATGTATAACATATCGTGAGTAGTTTCGCAGCTCAGTACATTATAGCAATATCCCTTCTGTAAATGAGATGTCTTAACAGAAGCAGTTCTCCAACATTGCACTAACACTTATGCTCTAGGTTAGATATTAAAGAGAGAAAACATCAGGCTAATGAAGATTTTTAAAAAAATTTAATTGTTTTTGTGCAGAAAAGTGATTGTTTTTACCCAATGGAGAAGCAAACTAGCAACAGAATTTTGGTAAGATTTGTGTGATTCCAATTGTAAGTTAGGTCCCAAAGTAATAAATATATTGGTCGTAACCTCCTGCTTGTGTGAGCCCCTTAGAATTCCTCCCAGTGCAACTCCTGATGAGGTCATCCCTTTGCAAACATCTTTTCACCAGCATGTGGTACTGGGATACCTTGGGTTTTATTCAGATAGTTTCAGATTTGGACAGGACCATGCTGATTAGAGGTGAGAGA
Organism: Mellivora capensis; assembly: GCA_004024625.1. Taxonomy (NCBI): domain Eukaryota; kingdom Metazoa; phylum Chordata; class Mammalia; order Carnivora; family Mustelidae; genus Mellivora; species Mellivora capensis. The sequence goes on along the minus strand of PISX010005673.1, from coordinate 10,061 downwards.
AAGGGTGTGCTCCAATTAGAATTGCCAAGGCTTAAACAGACTAGAACTTATCTTTAGAGATTAATTAATGTGCTACAAATTTATAGAGTTGGATCCATTCACCCCTGCAGAACCCCAAACATTTCCCAGATAGGCCAAATGTCCAACATGTCTTTGAGAACAGACATGGATGTTACATGACAGCTGTTTATGTCTTCTGACATAAGGGGGAGATCTTTTGGCTTTGCAATTTGGCAATGATATATACTCTTTGGCCAGCAGAGCAGATCTATTGTGGATTAAGATGAAAGGTAGAAAGAGTGAAAGGTAGATCATAGGAAGCAATCACAGGGTGATGATACATCAGAGCAGGAAATGCTTATTTAGATAAATGAGACACATTAATGGCTCAAACGTCATTTGTGGGAATCTCCAACCAAAAAGGATTTTAAACTCTAAAATAGATTGAGATAAAAGCACATGTGGCTTTAAAAAAAAATGCATGGTCCCATAATTACAGTCCGAAACCTCTTATTTAAAAAAATATTATCTAAGAAGGAGGTTTTATTTAATTAAAACCCCTCCCACACCAAAATAAATGCTATAGAAAAGCTTAAGACGTCCCTGAGTTTCAGTTTCCTACCTATAAAAATCACAGTAAAAATACCTGCCAGTTTGAACAGTGACCTCTAAGACTTTTTTTTTCCAAATTAGTTTCTATAATTCTAAATAAGATATACTTATCATAAGTTCAAGGTGTCACGTTTAGCAGGAGTTTACGAATTCTAATAAGTAATGAAGAGGCTTCAGTTGCAAAGGAATGAATCTCTAAGGGTGAACTGACATGTAATCTGACAGACACACATGTGTGTGGTGGGGGGAAGCATTCCTACAACCCTTAAATCGTACTGCCATTTTTCAAAGCAAATTCTAATAAAGAATTCACAAGCTTAGATGAACATAAGAATCTGGGAGCTCTAAACAATCCTGATATCCAGGAACATCTCAGATCAATTAAATCAGGATCTCCGGTGATGGGATGTGCCCTTGAATATTTTTTAGAACTCCTGAGAGGGTTCCATGTGAGTCATAAGTACCGCTGCCTCATGCCTTCATGTTGCAGAAAACTGAGACCCTCATAAGCTGAACGACTGAGTTTAGCTCAAGGAGTCCATGATGAAGCCAAGACAAGAGATTTGGTCTCCCAACTCTTCATCCTGTTATCGCCACTACACCCCATCTTTCTGTCTCTCCTCGCTTCACGTGGTTGCCTTCCACTGACCTGCCTGTGCCCTTATTTTCAGATCCCCCATTCAGCACCTGTACACACTGTGTATCAAAGTTGTGAACAACCTCTCCCAGGGTAATTTTTGGCATATACCTTTCCTTCTTACACGTGTTAATTTTCTAGGCTTGTTTACAAATGACCCAAGTTCTTTCATCTTATTGATAGAAAAATTGAAGACCAGAGAAGTGACTAGCCTATGGTCGTTTAATCCGACAAAGAGCAGAGTCCAGAACTGAAATTGCTTAACGTTTCATTCAAATTCTTTCCAGTCTTCCAAGACTCCACCTTTGATGATGGGAGGGTCTTGAAGGAAACACTAGTACCCTTCAGCAAGAAGCTAACACATTTGTCCCAACAGTAGAGAAGCTGAAGGAGACCAGGCAGGGGCTGCATTTAAAGTAACCATCTTTTTAGGTCAGAGGAGAGCCCAAGATGCTGCTGCAATGCAACACATTAGTGCATACTGGCTCAGCTGGTGAGGACCAGCAACTCAGCCCATAGTTTCTTCTGCCAACCGTGCAGGCTCTGGTTTGTCCTTGCTTTCCCTTGTATCTATTCTCCCTTCTTAACTGCTTGTCTTTTGGGTTTCAGGTGCCAGCATGAGACACAGAAACAAGAAACAATAGCATCAAGCAGACTATGTAACTGTCTCTGGCAATTGTGTAAATTTCAAGTCCCTATAAGGAGCACCTTTAAAAATAAACACACACACACACACACACACACACACACACACACGGCCCTGCAGTTATCAAGTTTGCATTTTCCAGTTTACTCAAATCTAACTAATAATACTCAAACTTTCCAGTAACATTTTTCTAATACCCTTTTGACCATTTTTCTGATTTGCCATGCCTTTGATTTCCATGATTTTTCCAGCAAGGAAAAAGGATGTTTGGGGCGCCTGGGTGGCTCAGTGGGTTAAGCCTCTGCCTTCGGCTCAGGTCACCATCTCAGGGTCCTGGGATTGAGCCCCGCATCGGGCTCTCTGCTCAGCAGGGAGCCTGTTTTCCCCCCACCCCCCACTCCGCCCTCTCTGCCTGCCTGTCTGCCTGCTTATGATCTGTCAAATGGATAAATAAAATCTTGAAAAAAAATGTTTATTGCTAATGTTCTCATTTGTGCTGCTGTTTATTCTTTAAGACTTCAATCCTTGAGTCTAGAATGCAACAATTCTTATATCTCTTCTTATCTATATAATGATTAAGAGAGTTAGGAATGTAGTAGAAGCTCACTTAGTAACTGTTGAAATTTATAGATCCTTAGTGAAGGTCCGCTGTTTATATGTTACTATGCTTTTTTAGTTGGAAAAAGCCTGGCAACATGCTTTCTTGCATAGGCTTTAAACAAAGCAATAGAATTAACAGAGCAAATTTACTTCTCTATTTTGGCCATCTTCTTAACACCCAGAGACCTGGCTGATAATTTTGTTAACTAGTTGTAGAAAGACATTGCAAACTCTTAAGCACAGTATTTTTTTTTTTTTAAGATTTATTTATTTAGGGGCACCTGGGTGGCTCAGTGGGTTAAGCCTTTGCCTTTGGCTTGGGTCATGATCTCAGGGTCCTGGGATCGAGCCCCACATCGGACTCTCTGCTCAGTGGGGAGCCTGCTTCCCCCTATCTCTCTGCCTGCCTCTCTGCCTACTTGTGATCTCTCTGTCAAATAAATAAATGGAATATTAAAAAAAAAAAAGATTTATTTATTTATTTATTTTAGAGAGAGAGCATTAGAGGACAGGGGTCAGCTGGAGAAGTAGACTCTCCGCTGAGCAGGGAACCCGATGTGGGACTCGATCCCGGGACTCCAGGATCATGACCTGAGCCAAAGGCAGTTGCTTAACCAACTGAGTCACCCAGGTACCCCAAGCACAGTATTTTTGAAAAGGAATATTTTATACCTAATGACTGAACATTAGAGAATAGATCTCTTTGAATAATTACTTTAGTTTTCTATTTTTAGAGCAATATCAATTATCAGTTTTCAAAAATGCACATTATGATAATACATTATATGGCATATGTCAGTTAGCTTTGCTTTTGAAGTCTAAAGTGATAGATTTGTTTTTAAAAGCCAAAGCCTACAAATGACTGTCTCTTTACATTTAAAATCAGTGTTTGCAAATGCCTATATAATTGTTCTGTGTATATTTTTAAATAGGGAAATTATATGTTACAACTCATCTATCATAAGAGAAGTATATAAAATTTAAAAACTTGACCCTTGAAAAACAAAATAACTTCCCCTTTAAAGACATACATTTTTTTAATTTCAGTATATATGTATGATTAAATAAATGCAGCTTCATTCCATATGTAAAGTTTTATAATCTGTACAATTTTTACTTCAAGGTATAAACATGTCACATTAAAGCATGATTTTTAATACCCACATAATATTTTATATCATGAATATAACAAGTTTATCTCCTATCGTGGGAAATTTGATTACAAGTAATGGTTCAGCAAAGGCTCCTTTTTCATCAGTCTCTTTTCCCATAATTTTAATAATCCTCTCAGGATAAAAATTCTTTTAAGTGAAAGTACTTAAAATAAATTTTAAAACTTTTGGTACATATTTTCTGCTTTTTCTTAGAAAGGGCATACCAATTATATTTTTGTCAATAATCTATCTTCCTTTTTTATTTTGCCAAGTGGATAAGCCCAAATTATACACTATTTTTATTTTAATTTGTATTTCCTCAAACCTACAGTTTCAAGGACAAAAAATATTTTTATACCTTCAGCTAACTTGTGCTTTAATGAAAGATGCAATAATTTTTATTAAACTTTATCAGCTTTCTTTTATATACAACAAGTAAATAATGAGAGCAAACATTTTCAGAAGAATAAAAAAGAGCATAATTTTGAAGTGAAAAGAAGCCCAAGGAAGTAGGAAAATATCAGAACACTTATGCTTCCCCCACCCAAAATTATGGTGGACAAGGAGGAATGAGATTTGCCTAAAGTGGGGATTAAGTTGCTCTGGGTATCAACTGGAGAGGAAAGACTGCACTAACAGCTTTGGCTGGAACTCTGCAAGTGTTAGATGTTATAATTGACAAGGCACTAAGCCAAACATTATACATCCAAGACCGATAGAGGATGTTACAGTAGAAACTGGAGAAGTCACTCGATATTTTCACAACTTTGTGGAGCTCAAGATGAGATCCCTGAAGACAAAGATGATGATTAACATAACCCCATTATGATAGAAAGGGGGAAGGGCTGGCAAATTACTCAGCAATTATACATCAGTCTATTCTGATCTCATTTGGGAGAGAAATTGTACAAGCCTTTTGAGCGATCCAATAAAGCTCTACTTAGCAAGTCTATGGTTTGATGGAGACCAGCCCCCTGCTCTCATTCCTGGCTCATCAGCATCCTTTGAGGCTAACATTACTTTGAAGGTGCTAAGCTATTTTCAGAAAAGAGGAAGCGCAGAGTGTGTGTTCTTATTGCTCTGAGTGGAACTCAACTTGTTGGTGTGGGTTTGGAGCAGACACTGTCTACTGAGAGGAGACTGCACTTGTAATCATGTACAAGCTGCGAAGGACTTGGGTTCTTCAGAAGTGGTTTGTATGAGAAAATTCTCCTTGACTCTCTAAAATTCTGGTGAGAAAAATCTCCCAGCCAAAGGAATTGCCCTTCTATAAAAAAAGAACTTGAGAACACGGCAGTTTTGAGAAGAGTGGGCTAATTCAGCAGATGGGCAAGGTGGTTTGTGGGCAGTCTAACCTACAGTTTCTCCAATATCTCTGGGGACCGCTGACAGGCAGAATAGCCTTGAGACATGATTATTGCCGAAACTTCAAAGCAGGGGAAGGAAAACACGAGAGGGGAGGATTTAAATAGCAGAAGAGAGACAACATATAACCATAACTCTCACAGGAAGGCTTCCAAGAACAGTGATCGCCTACCCACTCTTCACTCTCAAGTCTGAGACTTTCTTACATCTGAGGTCCCCTGGGCACACAAAACTGGGCAGAAAATTCCCGAACAATTAGTTGCTTGACATTTCTTTTCTGACGTGCAAGGAAATAGCCAGACAACAACCTATCATTTACTGCTTTAAACCTGGCTAGAAAAAAAGGAGCGCAATACATGTCATTAGCTCTCACGTATGCCAAGTCAACAGAGGGAAGACCTTTTATGTAAAAGAAAAGAATGTTGATAATCTGAAGATAGTGGGTGCACCCCCACTGTTCCACGGACCTAGGCTTGGCCACTCTAGCAGATCTCTCGGAAACAAACAAAACAAAGCAAAAACACTTTTTAAAGACTGAAGTCATTATCATTATCTGGGAATTGATCTCGACTGCATCTATTGTAGATTTTCTGTCCTAGTTTAGATATAATTTCCCGTAATCCAAAAGTAGGAGTTGTGAAACTGAATAGCTATAAAACATTTACAAGTCCTTTGAATAATCCACCCTGCCTGGGAAAGTGTTTCCTGCCTTTGGTTGAATCTCTGAAACATTGATCAGGGCATCCTTGGACACAAAGACAAGACCCTGAGTTGCACCTACATGTCCAGAGAGCTGCCCCAAACTTATATTTATTTTCAGAAACTAGAGATAATAAGGCTCCATTTTATGGAGCCACAATCCCACTTGTGGGAGATCACTGAGATCAAATGTACTGGCCCAGAACAAGCTTTGGCAAGCCTCTGGGAAGAACATGTCTTTTCTTTGCTAGTTGAGTATGTTTCCAAGATAATTCCTTTGTTCAAATGGGGTCATTCAACCATAACTCTTCAAGGTAGTTTCTTTTAATAACCCAAATTTACCTTTTACCTGGATATGCCCAGCTCCTAGTTCCTCAGATAGTTTAAATATTGTATAATGGATAAAATAAAGAAATTATGGTCACTGTGCACAATCTCACATCAACACCCTTTGTGAGAGGGTCATGATAGTCAAGAGGTGACATAGTAGGTGAGAAATGGGAGAAGAGGATTTCTCAGGATTGCTATACTCCCCAGTAAATCAATAATGAAAGACTTTAACGGTCAGCTCAGAAGCAGAAAAGCATAGTTCCACAAGTAAGAATGTTTCTGCAATTAGGCAAAGCCGGCAACTGTGCATGTTTAATTACCACAAATATTCTACCCCATCTCAGCATGGAGAATTGGTTTTCCTATCTTCATACTTTCACATGACATCTCTTCCTATGCTATGTCTTAAACTAAACATTTTCTCATGAGATTGCCATGTGTTTCTTACAACACAACTGAATTATAACCAATTTGAGGGCAAGCGCAAGTTCTCAGAGAGCCTGCAACAATGTTCTCTGCAAATGGCAAACTTTCATTGAAAAATTTTTGCTATCTCACTGTTATAATTTTATGGATATCGAATGGCTCATGCTGTTCTGGCACACATTTGAATATTTTCCATCTTAAACACATTTTCCATCCCAAACACCAGTTATACCACTTGATTTCCTAACAACAAGGACTTCATTTCTTTAGGTTTGGCAGCTTCTTGATCTTTAACCATGTCCCTTTAAAAATGCAAATTACACCTGGACAGGGTGAACCCAAGGTCGCCTCCTATGGCAATGTGTGTCTGCTCTCTCAAGGTATATCTCTCTTTTTCAACCCCTTGCTTTCTAGTACCTTCTTTATCTACTACATGGAAAAGGGATGCAGAAGATAATATATTTTATTTTCCCTTGAATGCAACTTAAAATTTATTGCCAGTTTGTGTGAGTCTATTAAGTCAAAGCATTAATTCTAACTCTTCTTGAAATTTTTGACTTGTAACTTTGATAGAGGCACATACCTGTTACTTAAAAACCAAATTCTACTTGGCCTTGTCTAGGTTCAGAGTCATTTCACTTGGGCCCAGGTTTGCTTATTTGCCTAGCTAGCTTAAAGAGCGAGTAGCCGAAACTTTCTTTCCCTAACGGCGTCAGCACTTGAACAAACTTGGTGCTCCTTTTTGGTATTTAGGGGTTCAAGGAGAAGCATTCATTTTTATGAAACAAGGAAGAACAAAAGATTCGACAAAGCGGTTATGGTCTATGCCCCCTATTATGTATAAATATTCAGTCTCTGAAAGAAAAGAGAAAATTTCACAATTTTCAAAAATGTAACTCCAACTGTCGTAATCCACAAGGGCAATGTCCGGATTGCGTCAGAGGAGGAGACCTGTTTCTAATTGAGAAAACCCTGCGCTCATCACCAGCCCTGCTGTCTGTGGATTAAGCCTTTTAAAGTTTGGGGAAATCCACTCCCTCGCTCCTCACTTCTTTCTGTGCAGTCTTTAAACGTTCTCCACTCCTTTCTGGCTCTTTCAAGAACAATTAGTACCCTCATCCCTTCCCCTGCCCTTGCCCCTTTGACAAACAAGTGCCATTTGAGTGAAATGTTTGCATTCTTCACTGAGCAGAATTTGGGGGCAGTTTCTAATTCTATAGATTTCACAGCAGTGGTGCTCCCAAGAGAGTCATACATGAAGCTGTGGTAATTCAAGCAGTTTTTTGACGACCGGCAGTATTGTGTTACATCTTTGAATTGGCCTTTCATTTCAGTGATTAACAGGTGTGGTGCAGGAAGCCTTTGGTTTCAACTCTGCCTAATTCAAGAGCCTGTTCCTGCTTTGCTACTAGGTCTAAGAAAGAATCTCAGGCTTCTAGAAGGGTGACTCGACTTCTGTATTTAGATTATTTCAGGAATAATTCAGCTAGAAAAATCCACACATAGAACCAAGCAGGCACAATTTCTTTTTTTTTTTTAATATTTTATTTATTTGACTGAGAGAAATCACAACTAGGCAGAGAGAGAGGAGGAAGCAGGCTCCCTGCTCAGCAGAGAGCCCGATTCGGGGCTCGATCCCAGGGTCCTTGGATCATGACCTGAGCTGAAGGCAGAGGCTTTAACCCACTGAGCCACCCAGGTGCCCCACAATTTCTTGACACTTTGTGTTTGCAATTGTATAAGTAAAATAACTTCTTTCCAGCTATGTGTCTAAAAAATCTTTTTCTATCAGAACAACATAATAAATTATGGTTGTTAATCAATAAGACCATCGTGAATCATGAGTCTAAGGATAGGCCATCTTCTTGGATTTCTTCCCCTTTTTCCTCCAAGTGCCTGCACTTACACAATATCATTCCAGATACTTCCTATTTTGAATGATGATCAGAAAGGAGTGTAAGCATCTAACAACAATAATTCACATTACTGTTTATTTTCTACAACAACCATTGCTTGGGGGGTTAACAGAGAGTCTGTGAGGGGATAAGACCACTCCATTCAGAGGTTTTCCTAATAGTATGGATGTCACTCATCAACAATGTGTGAAGCATCTCCTGTCTGTGGAGTATTTCAATTGGCTCTGGGTGAATTACGCCTTGTTTTTGCCTTTTTGAGAATGACACATGAAAGAAAGTGTAGTACAAATAGCTAAATGGGCTGGGAAATTACAAATAAAGGGAATGGGATTTTGGAGCTGAAACTGTCAAGAAAGGCTTTTTGATTTTGAAGAAAATGAAAGGAAAGTCATTGAAGGCAAGGGAACAGAAGCAAGAAGGATCAAGTCTGTACGGCAAACATTTAAGGCTGAGTTAGCAGCCCTGGCTGAGAAGCAGGGCATCATTCAAGTGGCTCTGGAACCTGTTATTCTCTGGGTAGGAACAATGGAATTCACAGGGAGAGAGATACTCTAGTTTCTTAATCAGAGGCCTGATGCCAAGAAAGCTTTCATGTCCATCATTAAGGCAATGTGGTTTACGCTCGATGGTATCAGTCTTCAGCTCCCTTATGGAAGAGCAATTGGAGATACACAATCTAGTATTAATAAGAATATGAATAATCAAGAAGTGCTGAAAATATACTAATTTTCGTTCATTACCCTGGAATTGACATTAATTAAAATAGACTGAAATTAATGAATTAGCTGGAGTTCTAAGTAACCTCAAATATTATTTCCAAAGTCACTCCAACTACCCATGTTTCCAAATGATTCACTTTAAATAATTAGGAGGCAAAATTATTACCCGAGATGTGATCGAATCCAGACATCTAAGACAGGAAACCTACAGAGCAGGTTATTAACATATTCCTTATCAAGACACTTAAGACCCTGGAAAAATGAGGGCTTCTTATTCACAAGTTTATGGATTTCACTGGAACCAAGGATGACCTTGTAATCCCTTCAGTCAGTCTTCAGAGACATCTCACCAACAATATAAGTGTTGGAAAGGAGAGTTGTCATTATAAGATCTGGACTTAGAGCTGGGATTTATGATTAGTACAGTGTTCATGATATGCATTGCAGTGTGAATTAGGCTTTGATAAAGTTTGACATTCACTGGAGGATATTTTAAAGGGAAAACTTGGCTTTAGTTTTAGTCAATTGTTTCTTCGTTATCTAAAACAGAAGAAAGCATTTATCAAGGCATCAATCAAAGTTTCAGATGTCTCAGAATGTAAAATTATTTAAGGGGACTCAAGGGAGCTGTTGCAAACTGTCTACCTAAAATGACTTCAATGTTATTTTTAATTTTAATGTGAATACTAAAGTTATCTGATTATAGCAACTTTGTGTTATACTTACACAAGAACAGATTCATGACCCTGCTTTCAAGCTGAGTTTAAACCTTAGAGAGACTCCAAAGTATAAATAAAACATTGTAATCAATACCACCCTTTTGACAAAACTCTGGGAAATAAATTAGAAATTCCATTCTTCTAAGATGAAACATAAACTAACAAGATTTTCTAAATGTAGTTTACATGATGTATTTTGGCTGCATCTTTGGTGTTGTTTTCAGAACACAGAAATTAT